>CAUYLG010047516.1:0-34272 GCA_963573385.1 Cacajao melanocephalus | reverse complement strand
AGTATCACCATAATGAAGAATCTATATCAACTAATGGGCAAAACAGCCAGCTAGCATTAAATGACAATATTAAACTTACATATATTAATATTAATCCTAAATTTAAATGGATTAAATGCCCCAATCAAAGACACAGACAGGCGAATTGAATAAAAGTCAAAACCCATCAGTATGCTGTATCCAGATCTATTTCACATGCAAGGATACACAAAGACTCAAAACAAAGGGATGGAGGAAGATTCGCCAATCAAATGGAGAGCAAAAAAAAAAAAAAAAAAACAGGAGTTGTAATTTTCGTCTCTGACAAAACAGACTTTAATAGTAATAAAGACTAACAGAAACAAAGAAGGACATTACATAATGGTAAAAGGATCAATGCAACAAGAAGAGCTAATGATCATAAATATATATGCACCCAACACAGGAGCACCCAGATACATAAGACAAGTTCTTAATGATTTATAGAGACTTAGACTCCCGCACAATAACAGCGGGAGACTTTAACACCACATTGCTAACATTAGACAGATTAACGAGATAGAAAATTAACAAAGACATTTATGACTTGAACTCACATCTAGAACAAGTAAACTCAATAAATATCTATAGAATTCTCCACCCCAAATGCACAAAACATACATTTTTCTCAGTACCATATTACACCTATTCTAAAGGTGACCACACAATTGGAAGTAAATTGCTCTTCAGCAATTGCATAGCATTTCACAGACTTAAATGAAATATTGGTTGGCTGTTTGTTATTTTCTTCCCTTATTCCTTCCTGTCTCCGTTGATTATCTGCATAAAAGAGGTCTTTAATACCTATTTTTAGATTGCATTTCAGCCTGGGCAATAGAGCAAGACTCCTATTCTCTCTCTCTCTCTTTCTCTTCCTCTTTCTTTCTTTCATTAAAAAAAAAAAAGAAAAGAAAAAAGTTTACATTAATGAAATAAACAGCCAGGCTTTCTGTGAGCCTCTTCCACTTACCTTAGGAGATCTAGGAGAGATGAACTAAGTGTAGGCTTTCATCTGTTCTAAGAGCTGTTACTTGTGAGGGTTCATGTATATAATAAAGCCCCTATGCCCCTCTCTCTCTCTGTTTCTCTCTCTCCCCCATAACCTGCCTTGCCATGCTGCAAGCCTTTATTCTTCCTATAACCTCAAGATGTAATAAAAACATCAACCATCTGGCCTTTTCTTTGAATTTTTATATGTTGTATGACTCTCATGCACATGTGCATGTTAATAAATTTTGTATGCCTTTTCTTCTTATTCTGCCTTTTATCAGTTGACTTTCAGTGAATTTTCAGAGGACAAAAGGACAGATTTCCCTTGGTCCCTACAGTTTTGGTACTATGAGCAGAATAACTAAAACTGCTCTGCTCTTCTGGAAGCCACAGTCAAGGGAAACCAGTATCTGACAAGCCAGCAGAAGGGTAAGGATTTCTTACCAGTCAGATTCCTGAAAGTCTGTCTGTGGAATCTGATCGAGCAAATGGTAACAAAAAATGTGTATTTCTCCTTTTCTAAAATTAAGATTAATGCAATGAAAACATTTATACAGACCAGTCTTAGTATAGCAATTCAGGTGTATTTTTTGGTATGAACATTTATATTGTCTGATCATTTTCCTCTCAGAAGTAGTCTTTATTTTTTCCTTTGTCACTGTCTTTCTGTGTCATTTGTCATAAAGAGGCCCTTTCATCTTCCTTTATGTCCTTGAAAGCTTGACATGTGACCAAGACGGAACACTCTCTTGGTCTCTTCTATCAGAGGTTGTGATTTTTGGGTAACATTCATTTGCCAGTATGAAATGACTAAGAACTCCAAGACACATAAGATATTAAGGAGCACACTCTTTGTTCTGAATGTGTTTAAGCTCTCAGGAAAGTTTGTCTTAATAAGAAATCCAATCCTAAAAGGGCTTTTGTTGTCTCAACCTTTGATGCCTGATTAGTCCTGGGAAAGTCCAATTCCAGGAGGGCCTACCTGATGTCACAAATTAATGGGTGCATGACTGGCAGTCCCCTACAAATTTGTGAAATACTGGAGACACCATCCTTAACCATCTGTAAC
This sequence comes from Cacajao melanocephalus, assembly GCA_963573385.1. NCBI lineage: Eukaryota > Metazoa > Chordata > Mammalia > Primates > Pitheciidae > Cacajao > Cacajao melanocephalus. The sequence goes on along the minus strand of CAUYLG010047516.1, from coordinate 32,195 downwards.
AACAAGATTCTTTTGCTATCTTAGCTTATATCTGGGAGAAAATTTTTCTTTGGAATCATGGGGGGGTTGCATCTTCTGTGCCCATTTTAAAAATACCACTAATGTCCATGGTATTCTAAACCTGAGAAGTTATCTCTGAGACTTTCCATTAAAAACACTCATTGACTTAAGTCACTTATGGAATAAATAAATTAGCTATATTTTTTAAAAAACTTTTTAATGGAATAAATAAATTAGCTATATTTTTTTAAAAAACTTTTTAGAGTGCTATTGGTTTAAACAGCTATCTTCTAGGTAGCTGTGAAAAGATACAAAAGGAATATAGCCTTTAGAAACTCCCTTGGCAAGATCACAAAAAGGCAGAAATTATATTTAAAATGAAGTTAAAAATCCTCTGCACACTCAAACTGCCTACTTTGAATTCCCTGCTGGATTTACATAAAAAGTACTGCAGCCTGTAGTCTAGTGGCTAGGATTCCAATATTTCACAGCTGTGGCATGGGTTTCAATTCTCTGTCAGGGGATCAGTCTCTTGGAGATGTAAATATTTTACGTTGGGAGAAAAAAATTTATAAGAATTAGTTTGAACTATTTGTTTTGAATTTATATTTGTGTAACACTTGGCTTTTCATGGTATCTAGGTGTTACTAATCCTTTCTCTTTCTATGGATAGTTTTTGTTTTTCTGGTTGTCTCTAAGTCTCTTTTTTCTTTTAGGTGTCTTTGGAGGGGCTTTGTATTTGTTTAAAAACAACAACAACAAAAACCAAAAACAAAACCTCTTCTTTGCACTTCTTTGAAGATGCCTCATGTGTCCTTGGTTAAGTCATAAAAGGCTAATTGATTTCAGTTTTGAGTCACTTGGTAAATATCTTTGGTTTAAAAGAAAGAAGAAAAAAATCTGTTAAAAAGCCAGGAATGTTGGCCGTTTGTCCCAAGTAAAATCCGATCACGAGATATTTGAAATATTTTTCAAGAGGTCTATGGTCACAAACTGGCCTAATTAAAAGCTGATATTCAGACTATATATTCACACACTGACAAACACACACACACACACACATACACAACTTCTCTGGGCTTGGCGTGGTGGCTGTAATCCCAGCACTTTGGGAGGCGGAGGCAGGTGGATCACAAGCTCAGGAGTTCAAGACCAGCTTGGCCAACAGGGCAAAACCCTGTCTCTACTAAAAGTACACAAATTAGTCGGGTGTGGTGGCAGGTTTCTACTAAAGACAGGGTTTCTCTTTTACTATGAGAAAGGCATTGACTTAAAGTTTACATAATAAACCTTACCTTTCTTTAAGGTACTTTTCCTGGCTATCTTGCCTTAACTGAGCCTTTAACTATGCCCTTCTTTGTCTTGTCAAATAATAATGTTCAGATCTAAGTTCAATGTCTTTGATATATAAATTTTCTACCTTGTTTTACCTAAAAATAATCCCTTTATAAGGGCAAATTTAGGGTTTCCTAGTTAACAATTGCGTAGTGCAAGAAACAAGTAATTGAAAGATCAATTATCTGAATGAAAGGAAGAAGCTGGCAAATGAAGAATCTTAATGAACACTGTAAGATCTGCTTCTGGCTGTGTCTGTATGTCTATATGTCTGTGTGTGTTATGTGTATGTGATATTTCTATATAATCTGAGATAATCTTTGGTAAATAAAGATAGTTTTAAAATTATAGATAAAATAAGAATGTTTTCAGAATTGTCAGTATCAAATATAATTCAGACATTTTTGCATGTGTCTGCTATCAGACAGGGTTATGCTGTCTCTACTACGTGTTTTAAAGTCATTAAACTGCTTCTTCTATAATATTTTTGATACTTACTTAATTTGTCTATAAGCTAAAGCTGTAAGGGCCAGCTAATTGTCTATAAGCTAAAGCTGTAAGGGCCAGCTACTATCCTCCCACAAAGCCTGGTACACATCTTACTGTGAGCTTATATCTTTGGTTTTGAGTCTCTAGATTCTGAGGTCTGGACAGATAGCCATGGTAAGGACTGAGGACATATGGATGTCCTCAGTGCCTGGACCACCAGCTACCAGGCAGAGCTAAGCTCAATATAGTCCCATCCTACCTGGCCCAGATGTGCCTTCTGGCCATGCTGGGAGGGATCAGATCTTCGATACATCCTCTTCACAGCTCTGTCCCTTCTCCTGGGCATTATACCTGGTATGTAAATTCAAGATCCAGATAAGCCCTGCCCTTCATAGCCATCCTAGGTGCTACATGGGTATTCAGGACCTAGGACAACTGGGAGAGACATTAGGAAGGGTAACTGTCATCATTTCAAAATTCTTTTCAGTAATTTAAGATTTTCAAGTCAATGTTATTAACATGTAATTACTTAACATGTAACTAAGTAATAGATAATCATTAACTGTTGGAGTCATTTCTAAGTAAGTTAACATACAGAAACATTGATTATTAAATATAAGTTTAAGCTTATATCCTTTGATATATTATTTTTATATAGTTAAAATCCAAATTGACATATGTGATTAAAGCTATTAAAATAAGAGAAATAACTCTTCATGTAAAGTATAAAAGAAAAGTAAGTTATGTTTTTGTTAAGAAAAGTTATAAAAGCATGAGGATTTTTGCTTGTTGAAAAAAATAATTCTATCAATTTTAGAGGTCATTTAAAGGTTGTTTTAAAATGAGGGAAAAAGATACAGATAAAACTAAATGAATATCAAAAATTGGGGAAAAATTTCAAAATCTTGTGTGGTTAAACTGACTAAAATTAAATAAGTTTAAGTATTTTTATATTGAACAGTAATATCAAAAATAAACTAATACACAACTAGAATTTGGTTTCTCTTTTTGAATAAGATTTTCATATAGTATTAATAAGAAATAATAAAATACTTTGGTTTACTTTTTGGATAGTAAACAGGCTTATTTGATATCTAAATTATACAGGAAGCATTGTCGAATAAGAAATTATGCTTAACTTTCCTTGAGTTATATTTGTATAAATGTGCTATTAATATAATGTGTTGCAAAATTATATGAGATTCCTAAAATTCTGATATGCCTTGGTATATATTCTCCACCATAATTATTATTTATCTATAATTTGGACTAAATCCTAAATTTTATTTCTCCTCTAGTATCTGGCTATGAATCTCCAGACTAATGTTTCCAAATTTTCTCCCACTTTTCTGACTTAAAATCACTAGAAATTAAAATTATGCTTTTCTTTAAATCCTACAAACTGAAGCTGGACAAGTTTATACAAACTTAGGGAGAGATCACCACAGCAACTTGCCTATAAACAGATTCCATTCCTGTCGATGCATCATCAACTACTCAGAAAGTTCACTGAAATACTTGATTTGAACTACTCTCCAGGAAAATCTGCCATATTGCCACTACTTGCTCACTTCAACTGAGGATCTTTCAGAAACTAGAAAAACTAGTTTATAGACTACTCTAGGCATCAATCTTTGGTTTTTTTTTTTCTATTTCCACAGAAATATCTCTTATTAAAGATCTGTTTGTCTGCATTATAGAGGCCTCCCTTTGAGAGCTCATCTGCAATATCATCATCTGAAATGAGACACAACTATTTAACAGAATTGACCTATTCACAGGACTAAGACTGATTCAAGAAGATATGGGCTGCGAGTTTCAATCTTTGTTGTCCTTCCCAGATTGCCAATCTCAGCTTTCTTTCTTCTCCAGAGCTACTCACTTGGGCTTTAGTACGTGAAATTTTCTAAAAATAAAGTTTTAAATGGGGGACCAATAAAAACCAAAAATATTTTGCCCCAAAATATACTTTTTTGACATATTGTAGGATGGCTATTTAGAGATAGGAGCCCTGAAAAGCTGCCTTTTGTGGAGCAGATTTGCATCTGTAGAGAAAAATCTACATTAGTGAAATAAACAACCAGACTCTCTGAGGTCCTCCCTCTTATCCAGATCCGGGAATGATTAACTAAACCACAGGCTGCCACTTATTTTTTCTGAGAGCTGCTACCTGTGAGTCTTTAGCTACATAATAAGACTGCCTTTACTCCTTGCCTTTTCTTCTCTCTCCCTCTCTTAACTTGTCTTGCCAAGCTCCAAGCTCTTATTCTTCTGTAACCTCAAGATAGTATAAGAGTGTCAACAATCTGGCCCTTTCTTTTGTTGTACTGAGCCGAGCACAGAAAGTCAACACCAAGACAAAAGTAGGCCAAATTGCAGGGTCTTTATTGCCGGCGACCACGGAGGACTCGCGTCTCTCCAACCCATGGCCCCGAAAAGGAGGGTGTCAAGACCTTTTAAAGGTCTAAACCCGCCTAAAACCACGTCGGGGTGAGCGTGCGGGGCGGGGGTGGGGGTGAGGAGCTTCAGACATATTCCTAGGGCTAGGGCACTTTTGACATTCTGATTGTTACTTAAGCGGTTAACAAAAGTCAAGATAAGCATTTGTTTACACATTGTCTGGGTAGGGTGGAAATGACAAGTCGCAGGGGCCAAGATGGCCTGGGTTTGGACTGGTTGCCTGTCACATTACGGGTTACAGAGAGCAGTTTCAACAGAAAGCCAAGGTATGGCTGAGGTTGCAGTTTTATGGGGCTTTTACCATGTCACACTTTGAGTTTTTATATTTTAAATGATTCTCGTGTACATGTATGCACGTTAATATGTTTTGCATGTCTTTTCTCCTATTAATCTTACTTTTGTCATTTGATTTTCAGTGAACACTCAAGAGAGTGAAGGGGAAGTTTTCTTTTGGCCCCTACAACATCAACATTTTTTAATTCTCCAGTTTGATAAAAACTAAAACCTTTATAACGAACTATGGTAGCAAGCTTGTGGAAAACAGACACTCTCACTCAGTGTTGTTAGGAGTTAAGTTTGTTAGAACTCTACATAAGGCAATTTGTCAACATCTGTCAAAATTAAACATGAATATACCAATTGATTAAGCAATTGCAAGTATTCATGCAGAATGTTTCTAAGAGTAAAATATTGAAAATAATCCACATGTCTTTTATAAGGACTGTTTAAATGAATTAAAGTACATTTAATCAATTAAATGCACTGGAAATATCACCCCCTAAAAATGTTTTGTGTACTAATATGCATTTATGTTCAAAAGAAATACACACACAGACACATAGGATTAATGTGCTACTCAGGGAGAGGCAAGAAATGGCTGAGAAACTGAGCTGGGAGAAAACCTTTCACAGCCTTTCCTGAAAGTGTGTTTGAGAGGAGACACAGGATCCTGAAAACATCTAGAAATGGGGACTATGGAGCAGAAAAAAAAAAGCATATTTTATCCCATATGCCCACTCTGAGTATTCACATCATGCATTTGTGATGGCGTTGAAGTACCTGGAAGTGTCTCCAACTTGGAGACAAGAAACCTATGGTAGGTTTGATGGCTGATAATTGATAACCTCTCATAAAGAAATCTAGATTTTCTCCTTTCTATTTTAAATAATAGGATTGCAACTAATAGATAGAGGCTACAAGACAATAAAATGATTGTTCAATATAAAGAAGGATTTCTAATCCTTAAAGCTCTTCAAAGATGTAATATGGTGACATAGAATGTGGAGTTGCCCATCACTGGGACTGTCAAGCCAAGATTAAGCAATGGGCACGTTACAAAGGAAATAAAAGCTTCAGTTGAAATACTGAACTAGATTAGCAATTCCCAATATTTTCTACACTTATGGAAGATGACAGTCACATGTGTAACACATTCCAGGAGGCATAACCAGACCTATGTGTAATTCTCTGGCAGGAATCTTATCTTTTTTTTCTTTCACTAAGAATAGCATATCAGAAGCTAGATGTCAAGGAGAGTTAACATTATTAAGGTGATAACCTTGAATTATTTCCATTGAAAGATATAGATAAAATAGGCACAGAAATACACACAGAAGTGTACCATAGATACTGCTATCATAGAAATAGACTGGCAGGAAATCTTGGTGACTTAACCAGTATTGCTAACAAATTACCTGTGACATAATTAATTACAAAAACTACGATATCTAAAAACTATAGAAAAAAAATACCCAAACTGATCTTATACCTTGCTACTACTCAAAATGTCCTCCACAGACCAGCAGGAGCAGGCTTACCTGGGAGCTTGTTAGACCTGCAGAATCTCAGCACCCACTCCAGACCTGCTGAGCCAGAATCTACATTATAACAAGATCTCCAAATGATTCATAAGCATATCAAAGTTTTGAGAAGTACTGGCCTAGATAAATGTTGAATTCCCTCTAAAGGGAAATGTAGGTTAAAATGACAGGATCAGATATGATGTCAGCATCTGCAATAAAGCCTAACCATATATGCCTGCTTCCATGCCTCCACAATTTCAGATGACCTCTCATCCTTTAAGTATAGCTATACCAAAGGAGGCAAGCTATTTTCTGGAGGGCAGTTGCTACTCAGCATTCAGTTGCTGATAGATTGTTTCCACACAAAATTGCAGTTCATAGCTCAGGATCTGCTCTAACTTTCAAGATTCTAAGCATTAGTTGCAACAGTTTCAATTTTGAATTTTTATCTTCATACCCATCCTCATCCCTGTGACTTTTGGCATATACCTAAAGATCTATTGGGAAAAGAAATTATAAAAATAAACTGGTACCATAATCTGAAAGATAAGAGTGCTTTGAAACTTTTCATTACGTTGTTGAAAAACGAAAATGAGGTGTTTTTAAGTGTTCAGTACTTTATAGTGGCTTTCTAACACATTACCCCATGTCTGCAGTGTGAAACCCAGTCTCGGTTTGCAGCAATACATTACTTACGCGTGCATATCAGCTAATGATTTTCATCTTGTCGTTGGAAACTAATCTGGAAATGACTTTTCTACAGGTTCCTTGATAAAGAAACAATGAGAAGAAATTTTTTCTTTATGGAAAGATTGTGTCACTAATCAGCAAGATTGTGTCACTTTTCAGCAAGAAGCTTACTGAAAAGTAATAAACTTCATTATATACTGAATCTTGCTTCCCTCACATCTCTTCGCTTTTCTCTATTTTTTTTTCTTTAAAGGAAATTTTTCAAGATGCCTTTGAAAATGTTAGCAACCGAAGCCTAAATTTGTAAACCCAATTTTTCTTTTTGTGGCCACTGCATTCTCTACGGTCCTTCATTGTTTTGGTTTAGAGTCCATGCATCTCAGTTCTTTGCTCATGCTCATAAGGTAAAACATCATCTTAATAACAGTCATAAGTGGCCCAGGAGCTAGTTCTCATTAGTTGATAACAGGCCTTGTCATACTCAGTATTTTCACTTTCCCATGAAAAAGTAAAATGAAAAAGATTGGCTTTATTTCTGAAATACTTGTAAGTATAATGGCAGGGAGAAATGGAAAAAGGAATAATTCAGGGTACAACTGATCCTAATAAGACTTAAACAAACAATAGAGACAGAGATATATTGCCTGAGCCATGAAGCAATATACTGTTTTGTTCCTTTTAAGTGCATATTTCTCAAAAAGCCAGGAAACAAAATATACCATTTTGAGCACAATTATCTAAAGAAACCATTTTCTATTAAGATAAGAGCTGATCTCCTTGAAAAGCAGTGTCCACTCACTGCAGGAGGATTTTCCATTAGGGCTAAGGCAGTCATCTGCTGTAACAACCACAGTGACTGCCTGATGGATGCACCTGTATTGATCTCTGCTGTTCACTGATGAGAGCATTTATCAAGTCCCTACTGTGTGCATCAGGAGCTAGGGAGAAACAAAGGACATCAGAAACATGATCCCCACATACGAAGTACTTTTCATCTAGTGCTAATTGGAGTCTGGGAAAATTGGGCCATGACAGCCAGTGAGATTGGCTGTTGAATTAAACATCCTTGGACAAATAGACCAGTCTTACCTTCAGGGGACCATCTATGAGATGAGATTTCAGAGGTACCAGGAAAATTACACTGTCCAAAAGACTATATCCCACAATCATTATCAGGTTCCCAAAATACTGCCATCCCAATGTTACATTATGTATAGACTACCTATTTCAGTGACAACCCCCTAGGGAAAATGATCACATTGAGCAGTATTAACATAATTAGGAATACATCAGCATCTTCTCTTCAAACAGCTTTTGAAGGGAAGAACGTGGAAACATCAGGACACGGGGTCTCTCAAGAAATCTTTAGGACACAAGAAGGAAGGACAGAAAAAGGTCTTGAGGCTGGGCATGACGGCTCATGCCTGTAATCCCAGCACTTTGGGAGGCCAAGATTGACAGATCACTTGAGGTTAGGAGTTTGAGACTAGCCTAGCCCACATGGTGAAAACCCCATCTCTACTAAAAACACAAAAATGGCCAGGTGTGGTAGCGTGCACCTGCATTCCTAGCTATTTGGGAGGCTGAGGCAGGAGAACCACTTGAACCCAAGAGGCAGAGGTTGCAGTGAGCTAAGATTGCACAACTGCACTCCAGCCTGGGCAACAGACAGAGACTCCATCTCAAAAAAAAAAAAAACGTATTGAATCCAGTACCAGAAAATATTATTAATACCTACCATCAGAGTCTACTGATAGGTAAAATACCAGGAGGGGAGTCAAGTTAAGCCTGACCCTCAACACCTAGATGGAATAGTTCTTGGATCACGAATGTTTTTTAATGAATCTGAAGAATGTGAATTGAGACACAAATAGCATCAGAGGGGACCAGCTGTCGCACATGCAGTGATGTGACAGTACAGAGATAATGAACTCCCACAATCATTAGCAACAGATAATTTAAGTCATATGTATTGAATAAGCTGAAGTTCAGTCACAAATACAGGAAAATAATAACAGCTGAATATGTCAGATAAAAGGTTATTTTTCCCACTTAAAAGAAATCTGGAGCTAGGCAAAAGAGAGTTGGAATAGCAGGCCCACACTGTCATAAGGGACAAAGGCTCTTTCTTCATTCTTTTCTGTCATCCTAGCTTCTGGCTCCCATGTTTTATGTTGTGTGATGATCCAAGAAGGCTGTTGGAGCTCCAGCCATTACATCCACACTTCTGGTGAGCATCAGGCAAATGTAAAGATGACAAAAGAGCATCTTTACTGGCTAAGTTAGCTCCCTGTAAAAACAACTCTCAAAAGACCCAGATGAGACATTTTCTGGCCAGAACTTAGTGTCATGGTCACACCTAGATGCAAAGAAGACTTGAACATGCAACCATTTTTTTTGAATAGCACTACACACAGCTATAAATTCAGATTCTGCTATATGGAGAGGGGAAGACGAAGAGTGAGAGAAAATAAGCAGACTCTCTATATTAAATGAAACCACATATATGACTGCTTTTGTCTTCAAATGAACAAATTTACAGCAAGCTGTTTATTCCACGTTCTTTTTTATAGTCTTCTATGGTAAAGTCAGCAATTATAATCATCACTATCACTCAAACAGATTTTCTAAATTTTTGAACATCAAGAAGGCTGAAAGCCATCCAAGAGCACTCTGATCATCACTGTATTAGCACTTTATAGTTCATGAGTGCCTTTCTTATTTTGTCCCAGGTAACATATATTAGGGCAAGATATTATTATTCCATTTTACAGATGAGTAAACTGAGGTTCAGGGAGGTTATGACTGTTGCTTAAGGTAATTCAGCTTAGACATGGGCCCAACCTGTTTGTTGCTTGTTTGGCACTATTGAAGCTGCCTATAAGCCACGGCTGGACTCTGATTATTTTAAAAGAGGATAACCAAGCTTTCCTGCATAATCAAGCCCTCTCGGCTAAGAGAAATTTATTGTGTCTTTGAGGAAAAATATTCACGCGACTCTCGATTGCATTGAGAAAATGCAGAGAACAGTGGAGAATCAGTTGGAAGGAATGCCATGAAGCCCTCCCTGTCAACTTTTTTTACTGCATTTTCTACATGTGCAATCACCTCAGGTAGTTATTGTGAATATTTGATTAAACAGAGTTATGGGCCCTTTCATATAGATAGTTATAAAAGGAGTAGCCATTCTATTACGCCAGCATATTAGGATCAATCTCAAAGACAATTTGCCTTCACTCATCCTCTGCCTGAGGTCCCCTTCCCTGGCTCTTCTCCCCATGGAGGAATTCTTCTCCACCTCAGTGCCTAGTTCAAAAGTCTCTTTATATATGTGTATATATGTATGCAAGGCCTTCCTGGTACCTATGGCAGAATTAATTCCTCTTTCTCATACTTCTGTGCTCACTCAGCTTTCCAGAGAGTAAAGAGTCTTGGCTCCAGCTGTGGATCTGCATTTGTCTGTGTCACCTGCCAGATGGGACAGGACCAGGTTCCACTCCAGCGGTTCTCAATGTGGCCCTGAGACCACCAGCAGCAGCAACATCACCTGGGAACTCATTAGAAATGAAAATTCTCAGGCCTACTTCAGACCTACTGAATCAGCCACTCGAGAGGCAAAGCCAGCCATCTGCGTTTTAACAAGTCCTCCAGGGGATTCTGATGTACACTGAAGTTTGACAACCGCTGTTCTACTCTCTTTGACTCCACGCTTTCTGTTACAGTGTCTGAATGTGTGAATGGCTGCCGTGAACTGTTTTGCTGGCTCTGTTTAAACACAACCAACACATAGGCATGACTAAGACAGAACCAAACTCCACTGCTAGGTTTACCTCTGATTATTAGAGCTGAAATGTGTTCACCTTATTTACTGGACTGCTTGTCAGAAATGAAGAAAACTCTGTCGAATTACATCAGCCAGAAAAAATTGCCGGCTGAAACTCTTTGCATGTGGTAGTCACAAATACTATAAATCACTGACTGGAATTTGGCAACAGCTTTCCTGCCCCACCTCCCTGCAGACGGCATCTTGTTAGTGAGTCATGGGGATGCTCGCAATATCTTTACTGCATCTTCTAAGAAATCTGACGATTCTGTGAGTTATTTTTGTTTTTGTGTGTGAAACATCATAAAAAAGACTTGCGGCATTTCATTTCTTTTTCTATTTCACTCTCTTGCTGTTTTTATAATGCTCTTTCTAAAAAATATAGATATATAATAACAAGAAAATTTGTTTTCAGAATAGAATGAATCACACATCAGCTTATATCTCTGTGTACGTGTGTTATTTTCTGCAGCCATATTAGTACACATGGGAAATAATCCTGTCTATAATGCCATCTTTAAAGGGCTGCCTCAAGGAATCTCAGTGTTGTTGGTAAAATTGAATTTTGCTGTCCTGGATCACATAATTGTTTTCCTAATTTAAGTATGGCTCAGCCAGAACTAGAAAACTCGGTCGGCTGACCGATTGATCCTTTGCCTAAAAAACTTTTCCATTCGTGCCTTAAGCTGAACTTGGTCAAGTTGAACTTGCTATTTTCACTTGCTATTACACTTCATATTTTAACTTGCTATTCAAAGAACACGATGTTTAGCTTTTTAATTCTTCTGAAAGGGGTAGTTTTGCTACTTCAGTTGTGCCCGTAATACTGAAGAATACTGCAGGCCAAGGAGGCATAGATAAGAAGGGGATTTTATCTAAACTGGTGTAGGTATTTGATTTGAATGTGAGACAAGCGCTAGTCCCCTTGGTTCCCACCACTTCTTGACGGGGTACGTAGGGAATAGAAAAGTGCACTGCCATGGAAGTCCCTGAGGACCTTGACTTGAAGACTGCTGTGCCACTAACCACCTGTGTGACCCTGGGCAAGTCACCATACCTCTCTGGTCCTCAGCCTTCTCAGCTAGGCAATAAGGAGTTTGTATAACATGGCTTTTAGGATTTTCTTCTTAGCTAAAGTAATACTTTCTGGAACCCAGCTTTATGATGTTTATGTAGCAAAATAGTTGATAAGAGCGTCTTCTATTTTATCAATAGCTCCTTCTATAACCAAGCAGGATCAAGAGCAAAAGGATGAACACCCTTTCTTTTTTCTTTTTTCTTTTTTTTTTCTGAGTCCCACTCTCTCACCCAGGCTGGAGGGCATTGGCGCCATCTAGGCTCACTGCAGCCTCCACTTCCCCAGTTCAAGCAATTCTTCTACCTCAGCCTCTAGAGTAGCTGCAAATACAGGCACACTGCCATGCCTGGCTAATTTTTGTATTTTTAGTAGAGATGGGGTTTCACCATGTTGGCCAGGCTGGTCTTGAACTCCTAACCTCAAATGATTTGCCCACCTAGGCCTCCCAAAGCGCTGGGATTACAGGCCTGAGCCACTGTGCCTGACCTTCTTTCATTTTCATAACAGCAAGACATTTCAGTATTTCTAAATAGAAACAATACTTCTCTACTTACAAAGTCTTCAGCCAACTCTTGCAAGGCCTATTTTCTGATTATCTTTGACATTACTTTCTGTAATATCTTAGAAGACATTCCTATTGATGACATTTTTCTTTATTCAGCATTTCAAAATAAGATTATCCCCTTGGAGGAAGGGAAAGTTGATGTTTACTGTGTAACATCAGAAATTCTCATTGATGTCCTAGCTCCTTTATCATCTGTTCTCAAGCAATGTGCTTGCATAAATCTGGAAACAAGTGACTACCCAGAAAATTAACACTTGGGATGCCAGTGCTAGGGAATTAATGCCCAACTCCTCTCTCAGCAGCCCTTATGCAAAGATGGCAACAACTGATGTACACACTCTAGTTCCCTCACTTGCGGGTTGAGATGGGGCCATGAAGGTAACTCTCCTACACTGACTGCCAGAGCTTACCAACAGGATTAAGCTCTAGGTACTCACAGTAGTACTTGCTTTGATAAGACACTCTCTGCCTTTTCCCTTCCCTGTCTTACTTCTCCACTCCCCTACCTGCGTTTTCTGCAAGTCTTCTCCCAAGTAAACTACCTACACTGGAGTCTTTGTTCAGAGTACGCTTCTGAGAGAGATCTATTTGGTAGAATATCACAAACTTGTGTTTGCAGTATGACAAAGAGTTTGGGCAAGGAGCATAGATGCAAAACCAAATAGCACTTTGATTTGGATACCATGCAGTATATAACATAATTCTCCAAGTACTGTGTACAGTTCTTGGATATATTGATTGATGCATTACTCATGACTTCAGATACCACATGGTTGAATGAGTATTAATCTCCTCATCTGGCAGCATGATTCGTCTGGAAAAAGTCCACTACCTTCTAGAGGGTTTTACTACACTCTCACTAATGGCACCCAGTGGGACATCTAGGATGCTTTCCTTGTTTGTGGTGCCTCTTTGTTTCATAGGTGCTCCCACCTTTGGTTGAGAATTGTTTTGTTTCTAGCTGGGTTCTCCTTCTGAATGAACTCCTATACTTAACGGCATTTGGGGAATGTCTCCACAGAAGAGATGTGATTCTCAGCAGAAGAAACAAAGCTGTGGAAGTGATCTCCTGCCATGATTAACAACAGCACTCTGCTGAATACATGGCTCCTGTGCAGACAGTTGAGAGTTAAAATTACATTTTACACATCAGTGATATGTGTTTTTATTTATTTAAAAAGCTGTCATGACAGAACAAAATGCATCTTTAGATGTATTTGCCAAATATTAACACAATGAAGACTACTGAAGCATAACTCCATTGTTTTGTGTATTTCAGATGAAGGCAAGACAGCCAAGTCAAAAAGGGGTCCCCAGAGAATCTCTGACAGACCTGCACTCTGGGAGGACAGGGTAGAGCTTCAGGAATTTCCCACTGTTTGCAGAGGGTAGGAGCCTGGCCTCTCCTGTTCTTGTGTAATGATCTGGGACTCGATCTATGATATAGGGGTCTGTTAACAGGAACCCCTCTTGTGTTGCTGAGAGGTTTTTTTTTCCATTTTGCCCAATAAATTCTGTTCCCTCTTACCCTTCAAAATGTCTGTGTGCCTAACTTTTCCTGTTTGTGTGACAAAAACCCAGTTTTTTCTACAACATTTTTGGCATCCAGATGTGGGGCTTAAGGAAGGGTGAGTACTATGCAAACCAAAAAAAATCCTTTTTCCTTTCACTTCTAAGGCTTTTTTTCCTTGGACCTCTTCTGAGGGTAGAGGAAACTGTGCATCACCCCACACCAATGGCTGCAGGTGCCTGCGGGAATAGACCAGTGAATGGCAACTCCTTCACTCCCCTCCTGGCCAAGGCTGGGATGCATGGCCTGAGGGTGCCCAACAGCAGGCAAGCTGGCCAGCGTTCCCTGCCATGCATTCATGGAGGCTTCCCCCTCTCCCCGGCCAAGGGGACTGACTCCTTTGGACAGCAATTAAATTTCTCTCCCTGGTGTAGGTACCTATTTATATAAGAATAAGAGGTTCTTCCCCAGGAATCTCTTTATTTTTTCTACCCTGTCAGCAGTTGACTTTTTTTTTTTCTGGAGTGCAATGGAATGATCTTGGCTCATTGCAACTTCGACCTCCTGGGTTCAAGCAATACTCCTGCCTCAGCCTCTTAAGTATCTGAGATTACAGGCACCCGCCACAATGCCTGGCTAATTTTTTGTATTTTTAGTAGAGATGGGGTTTCTCCATGTTGGCCAGGCTGGTCTTGAACTCCTCAGGTGATCCACCTGCTTCAGCATCCGAAAGTGCTGGGATTACAGGCGTGAGCCACCACACCCGGCCAGCAGTTGACTTTTAAGGGAGGTTGTTTTTTTCCTTTTGGAAGATGTTTTGCTGAGCCAGGAATGATGGAGAACACTGTTTATATTCTCTGTAAAATTTTAGTTATGAAAAAGTATTTGTGAGGTTGGTCTTGAGTTGTAGTCAATCTGGTGTGCTTTGTGTGTCTTTCTGTATGTTCTGTGGCAAACTTTGTGGCCAGCCTCCATCTTGTTTTATATCCTTGGGAGCATGACCTGTAACCATGTGGCAATGCCTTTCTCTTGTCCTCTGCCATTTTACAATGGTAGCCTGGGGTTCAATCTTGGTTTAGGGAATGAGTCCTTTCTGCTTTGATATCTGTGAGACCTTTGCTATCTGTTGTTGATTGTCTTCCCCACCATGAACTGCCTTGGATTTTCCTTTCTCTGAGCCTTTAGCAAAGTTTGAAAGCCAGAAGTTTAGTAAAGTTTGAAAGCCACTTGGTGTGACTAAAGTCAGGTAATAAGGGAGTTAAAAGGACTTTCTTAAAGAGTGCTCAGCATAATTAAAAGTAGATATTCAAGTTATAGGTATATTTAAAGGGCCTTTATGTTTTTCTTTGATTTGTTTTGCTGGAAAAAGGTTTTTTCTCAGTTGACTGAATTATTATTTTTTTTTCATTTGGCCTTGCCACTCTCAATGCACACATCAGAAGGGAGAGACCTCTGTTTTCCTCATGGAAACTCAGGAATTAAAAGCAAGTAGATCCCTTTCAAAATCTGCTTTTGCTCCATCTATGCCTGTTTATTAAGCCTTAGAAGCTGCATGTTTCCCTAGCCCTGTCTCTTAAAGGGCTCCACCCAGAGGTTGATAATCCAATTAGGAGATTGGCAAACAAACGATTTTATGGTGACTGGGTTTTCTTCTTCCTGTCTGTGTAGTTATATATGTGTTGTGTGTTTGATGCCTATAAAAAGAGCTCGAATTAATTGGCCTACAGGAAGATAAGCTCTTGAATAAAATATTTTTTAAAGGGAAGATAAAACCTGTGGTACCTTTCAGTTCATGTTATTTTAAGCTTTGAGAAATAACAGCCTTAAAGATTATTGGTAAAAAGCAGATGTCATCAAAATATAAAGAGGTGGACTAAATTACACAGGTCAGGTGCTAGCTTTGCTAAATATTTTAAGGTTAGAAACTGCTTTTTGGGTTTTGAGAACTGTTTAACTTGCCTGCCTCACAACTGGTAAGGCCTGAAGACTTATGAAATTAACCATGCCCTTAATTAAGCTGGAAGGGGTCAAACCTTGGCTGCATCTAGCATAGAATTAAAACAACTTGCCAGGTTTTACATTAAAGTTAAAAATTGCTAGGAGTAAACATTATAACATGTAATTGAAATTACTGGAAATAGATTTAAATGTGAGGTATATAAGAACAGTAAAATGTGTTTTTAGTAAAAGATTATCAAAAAGGCATGGAAGTGTAAATTCTTGCCCAGGGTTAAATAATTGTTTTAAATTAGATGAGATAAAGCTAAAAGTTCAAACAAGTGGTGGAAGGATTGTAAACTTTATCTTGCAAAAATTCTGTGTGTGAACATATTGACTACATTCAAAAGAGTATTATATAGTTTTTCAGTAAATTGAACATTGAAATAAAAACACAGCAATGTACTCTTAAGGCACTAATCTGGCTTTTAGCAAAATTGGTAAAGGGTTATAAAAGGTTTTTGCTTTTTTAAAATTTGTGAGTCAAATTTTAAAAATATAACCTAAATAAGATTGAACACCATTTTGGCAATCCCATGTACCTAAACATGTCAAATAATCTTGTTTACCTCTCTTTTGGATACTTCAGGGGCCCTCTGAAGCACCCAAAAGCCAAGCATCAGGAAAGACAATTTACTAATATATGTCCCCAAATTGTGTGAGATTTCTAAAAGTATAATGTCTAAAGTATATGCTATCAATCATAGTTAAGGTTATTAAGTTATCGTAAACCACAGAGATAACCAAACTTCTTTGTCAATTGTGTTTCTAACTGTAATTACCCTGGACATTTTATTGTTTACAAACAATTGTTATTTTTTTAATCCTTTTCAAAAGAGGGTTTATTATAAGCTACAGGATTCTGACAGGTACTCTCAAATACAGGTTTCTGATAACTTTGGAGATTGTGACATTGGAATAAAGGAAAAACGTACAGGATTTATGAAGAGCCCAAATGTTCATGAATATCAAACAAAACAAGAGTTTTGTTTTGTTTGGACTGAGCTCAGAAAACTTAAGCAGTCTTTCTGACTTTTGTTTGGAATATTGCTGACCATTGTTTTGTTTTCTTGAGTCAGGGAAACTTATTTTGAACTATTTATGGCCTTTAATAATTGAGCGAGGTATACTCCTGTGAACAAAATTTGGAGCATGTTTGTTTGTCTCTGCATGGTTCCTCTAGAATTTGGAAACTATCTGTGAGTATTCTTAACTTAACGGCAATATAGTTGTTTGCATCAGTGCAATAAGAATCCGTTTTCTTTTGCAACAGGACACAATTGCAGAAACTGGTTGTTTTACCAAGGCTTTGACTGGAAGGGTATGCTTCCCTTGAAGGAGTCAAGCTCAACTTGCAGAGCTGATAAAAACCCCTTGGGGAAACTGGCCTCATACCCTTGCCTACACAGTCCCTGTACAGGGTTCCTGACCTGTGGTCAGGAAAGAATGTCACTTTCTGACAGGCCCAGGAACTCCAAGTTTATCCTGGGACCTTAAGAGGAGAGGATCACCAAACTCACATGTATTTGAGGATACAAATCCATGGCTGGGCACCACTTTAAATGGTCTTATCTGAGATTCTTTGTGGAATTGACTTCCATCAAAGCCATTCTAAAAGGCCTATGTAAAAATAGTTATTCTTGCTGCATCTTATGCACATAATCATGTCAATTACTAAAGTCTATTTTGCAAAAAATTCAGTCCTGTTTGTCATGATTTGTTTTTTAAACAAAAATGAAGACTAAAGAGAGAGAAATTATGCTTCAAAACTTATCATAATTTGTCATTAAATTCTAAACTCATTAGTCATTTTTAAGTTTTTGCCCACATTTTAGACTAACCCTGCTTGTTCTTGTGAACTAACCAGCAAACTCTGGCTGCATGCAGCTCAGAAAGAACAAAAGGGATGAGTATGGTGGGCTCATGCCTGTAATCCCAGCACTTTGGGAGCCTGAGGCAGGTGGATTGCCTGAGGTCAGGAGTACAAGACCAGCCTGACCAATATGGAGCCACCCCATCTCTACTGAAAATACAAAATCAGCCAGGCATGGTGGTACATGCCTATAATTCCAGCTACTTGGGAGGCTGAGGCAGGAGAATCACTTGAACCCAGGAGATGGAGGTTGCAGTGAGCCTAGATTGCACACTAGCCTGGGCAACAAGAGCGAAACTCCATCTCAAAATAAAGCAGGGGGATTAGTAATGTAGAAATGTGGATCAATATTCTAGTTATGAGCAATTATCCTACAAATCCTGCCAGGTGATGGAACTAAAGAGGTCTCTTTTTTGGGAGACTAAGACCAAGGGAGTTAACCAAAGCCAAGCACCATGCACCCAAATCTTAACAAGCATAACTATAGCCACCAGTTATCTGGGCATGTCACAAGACATCCTTTTCTCTCCCTTACTGGAGGAGGACTCAATTCCACAGCTTCACATTAGCATTCAGCTGATGATAAGGAGTTGATGCAACCACCCAGAGACATATTTTTTCCCAAACTCAATTCCAAGCTTCAGGTCAAAGTCCTAGGAAAGAAAACTGGATATAAGGGATTAGGAGGCAGATGATAATGGAAGTTAAAAGGCACAATGCAGGTGAGCATGGCTCATTCTTGCCAATTAAGCCAATCTTCCCATTTTATGGATAAAGGTCACACTAGTATCCATGGCATAAATGAGGTCAATGTAATTCAAGGCTACTGACAGCAGGGGAAATAGGATGTATATGTGTAGGAGCAGATACTTCCACCCACTAGGCCCTCCTGTTAACATGGGTGAAAGCCACTTTAACACCCATGGGTAGCAGCCTGTCATGGTCACCAGGACTGGGGGATACAGGGATGGTGGAAAGAAAGATGAACAACTCACTTTCCCTGCCTCACATACTCCGGGTATCTGCCAAGAAGAGAAAGGAACCAGAGATACCTGCTTCCCTCTTTCTATATGAGTAACCATTCATCTTCAGTCTGTACCCCTTTCAAATGTATCCTGAACCCCTGGGACTCCTCTGAAAAAAACACCTTCTTCTTTCATTTTTCCTTCTCTCTCCTCTCTTCACTGATAGGTAATTGTGTCTCTGTACTATAAGACACTCCCCTCAGATGCATCCTCCAAAAGTCATACACTGGTTGGCTTAGGATTGGGCTCAGGGGAGGGGAACGCAGAAGCCCAACATGCCGGCAAAAGGGTAAACTTTTTTTACCAGTCAGGCTTTTGGCCTCCCTCTCTCTGTGCAAGCCAGTAAAAGGCCTTGAGATTTTCATTTTGATATATGATTGTATCAAACATTTTGATACATGATTTTAAATAACGCTTTGTCTGTTTCTGCCCTCAGGCCATCAAACTCCAAATGGTCATGCAATGGCAGCCTCTGATGATGACCCCTTCTGCTGGGAACCCTTAGATAGGCCACTGAGGGAGGTCTGATTGCCGTTTTCCGCAAAACAGCGCCCCCTGCCAGCAGAAAGCAGTTAAAATTGGTCTTCTTCATTATAATTATTCTAATGGCAGTTAGATGTACTTCTTTAGAGGGGGGAATGAGACAGCCAGGTGAGAAGGGGTTCCCAGAGAAATATCAACCAGCCTATGCACTAGAAGGACAGGGTGGAGCCTTGGAAAGTTTGTGCCGTTCGCAGTGGGAAGGAGCCTGGCCTCTCCTATTCCTCTGTTGTAACCCGGTATTAAATCTGTGAGATGGGGGCCTGTTAATAGGAACCCCTCTTGATTTGCTGAGAGTTTTTTTTCCCTTTTCACCCAATAAATTCCAGTCCCCCTTACCCTTTAAAGTGTTTGCATGCCTAACATTTCCTGATTGTGTGACAAGAACGTGTTTCTGTTTTTGCTTTTTCTATAACAAAGGCTCTCCCACTGGAAATATAGTGGATGGTGATATGGTTTCTCTCTGTGTCCCCACCCAAATCTCATCTTGAATTGTCCTCCCATAATTCCCACATGTTGTGAGAGGGACCTGGTGGGAGATAATTTGAATCGTGGCAGTAGGGGGGAGGCTTTCCCCCATATTGTTCTTGCGGTAGTGAATAAGTTTCACAAGATCTGATGGTTTTATTAGGGGTTTCCGCTTTTGCATCTTTCTCATTTTCTCTTGCCCCTGCCATGTTCAAAGTGCCTTTCACCTCCCGCCATGTTTCTGAGGCCTCTCTAGCCATGTGGAACGGTAAGTCCAATCAAATCTCTTTTTCCTCCCAGTCTTGAGTATGTCTTTATCAGCAGCATGAAAACGGACTAATAGAGAGGGCTACTAAATATTTGTTTAAAGTAGAAATTTCTAGACCTATATCTAAATTGCATATAATGTGTCACTGACTGGGATAGGTATAGTTTACCCCAGCATGTGGGGAGTGGGAGCAGAGAGAAGTGGGGCAATGAAACTTCAGACATCTGCTCATCTCTTGTAGCAGGGCAATAACAGTAAATTTTGTAAAGAGGTATGCTGGAAAGATGGTTGATGTTTTCTAACTTTTAGGCTTACAGTAGTAGTGAGACATATCCTGCTGTGTTGACTAGATTTAGAATTTTTAGTTTGATGACAAGAACACAGACTTCGGGTTTTTCTTAGAGTGACTTTCATTAAGCAGAAAGTTAGCCAATGGTTAACAAAAAATTATTTTTAAAATAATGTGTAACCTAAATTTGCAATGCCTAATTTTTTTCTTTAAATGATTTTGTTTGTGACGCATGTAACAGGTCACAAATCACAGTGCTCCTGCACTAGCCTGAATGACCTTTGTGCTACTGAATGATGGGTTTCAGAAAATGCAAGAATTGTAGGATGGCTGACTCGTTATATATGGAGCAGCTTGTATATTCATATCATAGTATGTGGGGGTGGGTGCTGTGTACACACATGGCAAAATCCCAATGCACTAGAATTGGCGTCTCCCTAAACATCCTGTTTACAGCTTAACAGGTATGGGTCCATTATGCCCACTACCAAGGAGGACAAGTCTTATGTGTGTTGGTCTGTGATGCCTTTCAGTTAGGCTTTTTAAGAGGAGCCCAAAATATTTCTGAATAATGAAGTTTTGTTTGTTTCTTTCTGACATAACAGAGGGTTTTCCTATAGCCTTGAATATCAGCTTTTGAATCCCTGAAAACCCTCATCACACAATACAGCTTTTTTCAAAGAGTATGTTATCAATACATTTTTTCTGGAATGAATAACACAGTTTTAAAGTGATTGCAGAGTTCCTGAAGTTAGTAGGACTTTAGAGAATACAGGACAACTTGAACTTAAGGTGCTTAAGGCCGTTGTAAAAGTTTTATGATTCTTTCATGCTTTTGCTTTTGTGTTCTAAAATGCAGAAAAACCTTGAGGGAGAGAAGAGGAAGCAAAATGTTATCAGAAGGAAAAAAATTCTTGTGAATGCTACCTGGAGGGGAAAATGTGAGACTGGATCTTAATTTTCTTTTTGTTTTTCAAAGGATATTTCTGCCTATGAAAATATGAGGCCTATGAAGGACAGAAAGTGTGCCAAAGTCACTCTTTGTAACAATCCCCAAATTCCACATAGGTCCATGTGAATGACTGGACAAATTCTGACTGTAAGGTCTCTGGAGCTTCTTTTCCTCCACTCAAAAATCTCATTCTCCTAATTCCTTATCA
Source organism: Cacajao melanocephalus (assembly GCA_963573385.1). Lineage (NCBI taxonomy): Eukaryota > Metazoa > Chordata > Mammalia > Primates > Pitheciidae > Cacajao > Cacajao melanocephalus. Next base: position 10,822 of record CAUYLG010047516.1, on the reverse strand, counting down.
TATATTATTTATCATTCACTTAAGAAATATTTTTGTAATACCTACTATGTGCCAGGTACAGCATCATGTCATGAAGATACAAAGATTGAAATAGTAGTGAGCAAAACAGAAATCTTCTGTTAAAAAAATTATTTATGACACTCATCAAACATGGTAAGGAAGACTAATCAACAGAGGACTACCATAATAGGTATAGGAACAACTGCAGTGAGATCTCGCAGTAAGGGAGAGAAATTGGGCTTGTCTCCCAAATCAACAAAGACAAGTGTGGATTTATAGCCAAGGAACAATGTGGGGGGTCAGTGGATGGAAAAATAGTAAGAATAAACATCAGGGGTAAGGAGGAGTCTTTATAGACTGATTCAACAGGATTCTTGCTGAAGGCAGGCCAGAGTGACAAGACATGGAGAATGGGGTATGAGTAATTTGATCAGCTATTCAGGGTGTTCAGGTACCAGTGGTGGAGGATTTTCACTAAATGAGCTTATAATGCGACAGGCCAGGTCTAACTAACAGCTGAACAGGCAGGGTTCCCTAATAACTGTTTCAGCACTGAGTGGTGAAGTTAAATATTAAAAGCTGAGAGAGCCAATGCCCTAATACAGAGGCTGGAAGGTAACAAATCACGCCAAGAGTTTTGCCCAGGCCTTCCCTGGGCCTTGAAGCATGACAAGGTAATGAAGGAATTCTTAACAGGACCCATTTAAGATTAAAGAAGTTTTTATTGGGGGTCTGAAGAAACACCCCAGACATCCACAAAAAAAGTTTTAGTGGGGGTCTAAAAGAACTCCCCAAACTTCCCCGATTTAGCAGGAAACAAGATAAGGGTAATCACCCTGGCACCTGGACCCATCTAGATTAAGTAAATTTACTGAGGCTCCAGAGGAAGGTCTTCAAAACTCAGATTTTAGTTATAGATTAGAAGAAGTTATTCACTTATATCTTTAGATGAATGCACACTTACGTGTAGACATATAGCTTAGAAGGTATGTAAGCTCTGGAAAACTGTAATTTTGAGTTGGTCTGGTGATATTTGCTCAACCTTCTCCCTGTACCTGGTTACAGAAATAAACTCTCTTCTTTCCCAGTTGACCTGCATCTCGTTATTGGGCCGTGAGAATAAGCAACCCCACCCTTGGTTTGGTCCGAGAACAGTAGGATTCTTGTTCAAACTGGATTCTACAAGGACAGAGGGAAGCCCAAGGTGGGGCCTAATCAACAAGAGGGCTCAAAGGAGCCTAACTAAAGATAGGTCAAGGAGAGAGTACTTGTCATTCTCCTCTTGTTCAAGGAAAGAAGAAACATTCAGATATTTGCTGAATGCTGCAAGAAGGCATCGAATGAGGGGCATTTTCATTATTATCAAGATTAATGGCGGCAAACAGTTGTTGAATGCAGTAAGCAGCTAGCCAAGAAGATTTCTAGACTTCAGCTCAAAACATTTTTAGATGGGGGAGTGAGGACAGCAGTGGCAATATGACAAATTTCTTGGTTTGATTTGCAGTTTTAATGTTTTTGATGATGACATCAAGTGTTTCAGTAAACTTTCTAAGTGGGTCACGCAGCAGCAGGTATGAAGTAAAGATCATTACCTACAGATAATCTGCTATGGTTTATATCATTTGAAGTTTATATCAAGTTGCCTAGTTTCAATTTGCAGGACTTTATAGAAAGGGTAGTTTTAGATCTCAGTGATACCAAGTCAGGAGGGTGGGAGAAAAATTGGAAGCATCAGTCTGGAGAGTTATAACCAGATAAAGAAAACTAGAAAAATTCAGAATCCAGTCCGGTTTACAGGTAGATAATAAAACTAAACGAAATGAATAGTACTATAATCTGATAATGGATACACTATAGTTTTCCACTGAAACAAAATTTCTTTCTATAGTCATCCCCCTTTTGATTCTTGCTTGTAAAATAAATCTGATCTCATTAGCTTTGGCCTGCCTATTTATATAAATACAAAAAGAATGGTAATTAACTACATAGGTCTTTTAGAGTCTGCTTTGCTGGAACTTTTCATAAGGAATCTCAAACTAGACTTTTAAAACCTTCTCAAGGCTATGAAACCAAGCCAAGAGTTTGCTACCAAATTTCGCCTGCAATATCTTGGGATTTAGATGAATTCCTCTCTTCTCGAGGTTCCCACAGTACCCTGAGGTTCCTGGGTCTGCATGATGGTTAATTTTTTGTGTCAACTTAACTGGATCAATGGATGCTGGTAAACCATTATTTCTGAGTATGACTGTGAGGGTGTTTTTGGACAAGAATGGCATTTAAATCCACCCTCCCCAGTGTGAGTGGGCATCATCCAGTCTTTTGAGGGCCCACTTGAATAGAACAAAAAGGCAGAGGAAGGATACATTCTCTCTCTGTCTCGAGCTGGAAAGTCCATCTTCTGCCTTTGGACAGCAGAGTCCCTAGTTCTTGAGCCTTCAGACTCCATAATTTACATCAGCATCCCCCTGGTTCTCAGGCCTACTGCCATAAATTGGGTGTTACACCATTGACTCCCCTGGTTCTGAGGTCTTCAAACTCAAACTTCATTACAACACTGGCTTTCCTGGTTCTTGGTATCCATAATCATGCAAGCTAATTCCCATGACAAATCTCTTCTTATCTAACTATCTATCCATCTATCTATCTATTTTTGTTGGTTTAGTTTCTCCAGAGAACCCTGACATAAACAATCTGCCAGGAAGTGACCTCCCTCACTCACCTTTAATGCTGGGAACCCTGTAAACCAAGTACTAGGCCTGTTTTTCCAAGAGTGTTTTATAAGCATTGGCTCTATAAAGTCAACTTTATTTCTTTAAAGCTAATTCTATACCCATTATTCCCTAATATGGCATTCTGGTCAAAGTCTTGGTAATGTAGCCAATTCCTCTAGTTGTGTCTAGTTACGAGGAAAACATATTCTTACTGAATTTGGGCAAATAACTATATTCCCATGAAAATAAGAATATTCAATAAGAGGTTCCAAATTCTGGAGGGATAAGGTAGAGAGAAAGATAAATATTCATTTTTGTTCACAAAAGTATAGTCTACTAAATTGCTATAAGTTATAGTTAGTTAGCTTAAAAGAGGAAAAGGGACCTTGAATCTGGAAACTAAAACATTAAAGAACCAGCAATATTTCATAACAAAAATACACAAAAGTATAAACATCCTCATTAGTTCATTCAGTCCCGTGTAGCAAATCCTTGTTTTCCTTGATTTAGGGTTACCAGTTTTATGAGTCTATCGGTTTTTTCATTAAGTCTGGAAGTTCTTGCTCAGTCTAGCGGCATGTTTGCAAAGTTATTCAATTGATGCCATCATGGAAATTTCCTGCCTGTAGCTGATTGTAAATGCTTTCAGAGAAGAATCAGAGTAAGACAAAAACTATCTGTGAGCAACGGAATACTTAAAATGACCATGATTAAAGATCTAAAGAGAGTTCAGTTGACAAGAAATTTGGTTAGTTCTGTGGCATATAGCATTTTAAGATAATAACTGCAATTATGACTGATTATGTGGTCAGTAAGGGCATTGACAAATTTTTAGGAATTTCATACAATTTCTGAAACACGTATATTAATAAGTTATAACCATACACATATAATCTGTAGAAGGTTAAGCGTCACTTCTTATTTGACAGTGCTTCTCATGCAATTTAACTTATGAAATAAACATAATTACTTTAATATCTCTCTTTTACAAGGTGAAAGAACAAGTTCTTTAATAAGAGAGCTCTCTGGTGAATCTCAGTTAGTTCCAAGTCAAAAAGATATCATTTAGAATTTGATTTTGGGAAGTTTGTCAAAAATTTTAAAAGGGTTGAGCACTTGATTAAATAGGATTACAGATCACTATGAAACATACTTATCCATTTAATCAAAGTGGCAATAAAAGATTTCAAAGGTAAATATAGAAAGTAATATACTGAAGAAAAATAACCCTAGCTTTTTTAATATTGAAAAGACTTGCTTTTGAAAGTAATTAAATATGTCATAAAGGCAACATGAAGCACAGGAAATTTATTTACCTAAGACATAGCATCTTTCTTTCATAGATGAATTATTCAACAGGTAAAGACAAATCTTTCACAATAATTTAGGAAAACTTTGTTCTTTTAACAGAGAGAAAACCAAATTTTAGATTTAGATCAGTACATTATTGAGCTTAGAAAAATCCTTATAAAAATTAGCATCTTGACAACACATAAAGTTCCTTTTCCACAACTTCTACAACTTTTGAAAAATATGTATTTTGATTCAGTCCTACTCTTTTCTCCTTTCTCATTTTGGAACAATCACTCATCTTACTTTAGGACAAAATGACTCTTTTTTTCCTTAATGAAAATGCATTTTTCATATTTTATGCACTTTTCTTCATTAAATACATATCCTACTATTCTTGTATATTTTGCATACAAAGTTGTTTCCCTACACCTTTATTATTTCTAGTGGTTTTAATTATATATGTATTTTTTAGCCATTATTCACCTTTTACAGAAAAAACTAGGAAGTGGACAATCGTGAAGTGTTTGTCATATACCAGCATTCTGTACGAGCACATTAGCAAATTTTGTGAATATACCACCCCACATTTCTTACAGGTATAGGTTATTTTTTTATAATACAATTGTTCATGTTTGTTAAGAGGCCCAAATATATTTTACCCTCTCTATTCCGTATGAAAATAATAACCCAAAAGTATATAAACATAAACTTAGATTTAGTAGTATTTTAATAGTTTATCTTGCTTAGAAATGATCTAGTTACTTAATTAATATCTATTTCTTAATTTAACTTAGGATAACTCTAAGGTTTCACATTACCAAATATTTGGAAACTGTTTTTAGGTTATAATAATTATAACATTAAACAAGGCTAAAAACCACTTCATTATTTTTCTGTTAACTAATTTTACAGCATGTGAATGTTAGGCAAGCATCAAAAAGTCAAAAACCTAAAAATGTTAAATATATGGGCTTTTGTTTAACTGCTGTGCTTAGTATACATGAAGTGATGGATACTGCACTTTTACTTGTTCATTCTTAGGTTAAATTTATAATTTTTATAACTTTAAACATTTAGTAGAGATAACATACTAGAAAACCCAGGTAGAATAAATATGTTTGCTCATCTTATCCTTAATGCTGATAATTCAGAAGACATTCCCTTTTTTTATTAAACCAACAATATTAAAGTAATCTCATTTCCCAAAGATTTACCCAAGTCATATGAAATTGAAAATGATTTGAGTTAGTCCCTATATTTCTGGGAGTTTTAGTAATATTTAATTTATATATCTCATTTATCTTGTAAGCCAATTTGAATATAACTCCTCCTTTAAGGAATTTTATAAATTAATTTGGTAATACCATCTGGAAGTAGGGAAATATCATTTACATAATATGCGTGCATACATACAAGCATATATAAACATACAGATGCAAACAGAGATCTTACAGCTTTTATTCTAAAACTTTAGCCATGAATCAGGCAGCACAGTAATACAAAACTCACTTGTTTATCTCCACTTATATTTTTATCTTAATTGTGTTTCTGGCAAAAATGGGACAAAACAGGGAGAGGAGAGGAGAGGAGGACCAAGGTGTGAGAGAAGGAGAATGTGAATGGGCACATGAGGGAGAAGCAGAAGGTCATCATCTTCTAGCTGAGGCCTCTCATCTTTCCAAAGTTGTGGCTTTCAAAGTTTTGACAGTGACCCATAATGAGAAACATTTTACACAGCTTTCCTGTAGGCAGATAGGGTGTACTGAAGTTTCTAAAACAATGCTTCCCGTTTCCATGTACAACCAAAGGGAATATTTCCTACCACATTTTCCTTTAAAAGAGAAAAATAAAATGACGTAAGCGTGCTCCACGAGGAGGTAACTTAAGCGGTAAAGGCAGCAGTAACGGCGAAAGCAATGGTAGCTGTAACGGTAGCGGTGACAGCAGCGATAACGGCAACGGCAACGGTAGTTGTAACGGTAGCGTTAAAGGTAGCGGTAACGGCAGAGGCAACGGTAGCAGCAACGGTAGCTGTAATGGTAGCGGTGACGTCAGCGGTAACAGCAACGGTGATGGCAAAGGCAACGGTAGTTGTAACGGTAGCGCTAACGGTAGCGGTGACGGCAGCGGTAACGGCAAGGGTAACGGTAACGGTAGCGGTGACGGCGGCGGCGACCATTATGACGTCATACGCAACGTCGTTTGTGACACCAGGGCCTTGGTACTGCAACTAGGGCGTTGGGACCTGTTGCCCAGACAGACTGCGCTGCAGTTTCAGACTGGAGGGATTCGGGCAGCTGCTCGGCTGCCCAACTCTCTCGCGGCCCTTTGCTCCCCAAGGATGTCAGCCTCAGCCTCCACCTCCTCACAGCTGCCCATCAAGGGGATCCTGAAAAACAAAAGCTCGTCGGGTTCTTCGGTGGCGGCTTCTGGTCAGCAGTCTGGAGGGAATATTCAAGATGCAAAGAGGAAGAAATCCCAGAAGTGGGACGAATCAAGCATCCTTGCGGCATACCGCGCAACGTACAAAGATTATGGTTTAATGAAGGAAGATGAGCCTAGCACTTCCTGCATGAATGCGCAAGACAATGAGGAAGATTCAGTGTATGATGTTGAAGGAGAGGAAGCTATGACCCTCAACATGCTACTTAAAAAACTAGCAGCCACTGATACTTCAGACCAGAGCTGGGAAGCGGAGGAACCAGAGTGCAGCAATGAGTACGTGAAAAAAATCCTCCTCCACAAGCAGGAGAAACAGCGGCAGTTTGAAATGAAAAGAAAGCTTCATTGCAATGAAGAATTGAACATCAAATTAGCTAGACAGTTAATGTCGAAAGACCTACAAAGTGAAGACGATGACAGCGAAGAAAGGCCACAAGCCACGAACGAAGAAAAAACTGCTGCAGAAAAATCATAAGAAGCTCCTCTAAGCGGTGAACTGCAAGTCCAATCATGCGACGCATAGAAGATATCTGCTTCACCCTTGCGATTGTTTGTGAAATACAAACCTTGTTAATGTAATACACTGCTTCTTGTTTTCTATAGCGCATGCGTGAAGTACTAAATTAAATTGTTATGCAGAATTGAATGGTAATCTTAGAGAGTAATAGATTAAGTGGGAAATGTCTGCTTGATATTATTGGTAATTATTTAACACAAATACAGACCCTGATATTGCTTTTAATTTTATACAACCATGTTATTTTTTATAAAACCATGGGTTAATGTATATATTCTATAGCTTTTTAATATGTTAAAGACTTGAACGGGGACTAATTTATATTCACTTCTAGTTGTACTAGCTGTTGTAGAAAAGGTTTTGTTAAAAATTCAAAACATAATTGGTAAAGTAGATTATCTAGGCTGATAAATATTCAGGCTAAAAAAACACTTTAGGGTGATTTGCTGTTTAATTGAGAGGGAATATATTATGAGTTATTGCTGAATTTCCTTATAGTACCTTTACAATTTCTCTTAATTTTCTTTGTGTTTTCAAGGAAATGACTGAACTTTTTCTCATGAAAAGTAGCCATTTTTCATGCATTATCAGCTTAAAATTGCAACAATGTCTGTTTTGTTTTTTGTACAGAGGATGGGCAGATTTGGTATCAGTAGTTTTTTTCAAATTCTAAATTAGGAGTCCTTTTTCATGCCTGTCTTAACCTCCATCCTTTGTTCCCCAGTCCTCCCAGTCCATGCACATCCAATCCCTTACCTTTATGGAATATCATAGTCAGGACATTAGAAACCCATTTTTCTCTCAGATATTATATGTGTTGCAACAGTGTCATTTCCATTTTGAGCATCACAGTCTTCTCAGCCTAACAACATGTGGGGTTACATAACTATTTGAATGCAAAAATGTGATTTCCATATGCCTACGGAGTGAACACCTGCCTGCAGATGCGTTCTTCTTTAAGTTCCTTCTGTCTGAAGGTGAAGACAGAAAGCTCAGCCCTTGTGACCTGTTCTTGCTCAGAAGAGAAGGAAACCCAGCTCACATTTGGCTAGACTTGGGGGAGGAATGGGGTTGCAGAAATTATAAGGGAAAACCATAGATGACTCACAAGTGGGGAGATAAGCAGATGAAGACATTGGAGGGAATAACATATGGTTCTACGTGGGGGAGGGAGGTGTGTCAACTTAAAGAATCACTTTCCACAAGACGATACACTATTGTTTACCTAACACAATACCACATTTAGGTTATAAGGGAGAAATGTGGGCAAGGAGATGAGGGATGAAGCCTCCAAAACCCAAATTTGGGGAGGAATACAATGAACAATTTTTAATAAGAAACTTGATCAAATTAGCACCACCATTTTATAATTGAAAAATTCAGCCCATAAGAGACAGCAACATTCAATACACGTTCAAGGGGAAGCAGAAAAGACTGAGCTCTCAGCCAGTCCACACTGGGTAGGCTTTAGCAACTGAAGCTGCATGTATAGAGGCCTTTGGAGGATTTAAGAATGCCGACTTCAAAAAGTCTGGGGAAAACTGAAAATCGTGGGTATGTGTCTGTGTTTGTGTGTCTATGTGTGGGCACGGGGGAAAGCTGCCTTGAGCATTCTTCTCTACCAGTATAAACACAGTTCTCTAAGACAAGGTTATACATTATTAGCTCCTGAAAAATATAAATTGTTTTTATCATTGTGTAGGCAGAGCATTTTTTGCATCACTGAACTTGCCTATGCATGCTGGGTACAAAATATCTTAATTCTTTCATGAAGCCTTCTTTTTCTTCATCTTTTTTTCCTGTTTTAAAGCAGGCTCTTTGAAAGGTGCATATGAACCCGGTTTCCATAGCAATTGCAAGCATCAGTGATAACCCAGAGCTTCTAAGTTATAATACGCAGGCTACCCTATTAATGAGTTTCAAACTGCATTTCCATGAGACAACGGCTCAGCCACGGATAGATAAGGTCAGACCCATCTTCAAACTTAAAATTAAATCAGGATAGATCAAAATGCAACAGAGGGAGGAGTGTCCTCTTGGGAAAGTATGCTGTTAAAAATATGTTATTTGTGGAGGCAAAACAGTTGCTTTTGTGGCTTGTAAAGCCCAGATGAAAAAAATATGAAACAGATACAGCTTCTTCTGGGTTAATAATGGCATGTTGTCATTGTCTCATGCTATTTGTGAGTAAGTTTTTATCATGGTAGCTCAGACTCTAATAAAGCACACAATCCTTTGCTTTAGGAAGAACAGACATATGGCTTATTTTTTGCCAGATCTCACATAACATTATGTTATAATTTATTAAATTATTTATTTATACACTAGGTGCCAAGACTCTGTGCCTACCTTCAAGGAGATACCAGTTTATGGATGGGAGGGCTTAGCCATGTCACCAGGCCATTTTTATACTATGCAAGAGTGCTTCACATAGGTCCTCAAAGGACATCACCCAAGGTCTTGAAAGGCCTTCACTTGGAGTGGATATCGAGGATAAGACCCGGAAGAGACATGAAATTTAACCAGTGACGAGAAGTAGACTCATGGAGGCTAGCATTCCAGATGTAGGTAAGGAGATGTAGTTCCCTTGGGGAGCTGCAAGGTATTCTGTATGGGAGATTGCATGGGACTAATAAGGTAAGAAAGGCTATGAAAGGATTCAGTTGCCACACAAAGGCAATAGGAGCCACGAACATTTTTAAACAGGATAGTGACATGATCAGACTCATGTTTTCAAAAGATCACTATCACTGTGGGGTAGGTCCTGAAACAGAGCAGCATAGAGAGACAAAGCTGGAGAGAGGAGCAAAAATATGTGACATGGGTTACAGGAAGCTTACGACTACAATATTCAAGTGCTGAACCTCTTACCTTGCACTCACGGCAGAGTCACACCCTACTTTATATCAGTGCCACGCAGTGTGGCCCCCAGACTGGCTGCATAAGCATCACCCAGAAGCTGGTTAAAGATCCTAATTCTCAGGCTTCATCCCAGACCTACTGATTCAGCATCTCTAGGGCTAAGGTCTAGCGTTCTGTGCTTTAACAAGCTTCCCACAGGATTTTTCTGGATGTTCAAGTTTGAGAACCACTGCTTTACAGCATAACTTTTTAATTAGCTGAGCTCAACTCTGTGGGACAGATCTCACTACTCTGTGTGTGTGTGTGTGTGTGTGTGTGTGTGTGTATGATGTGTATACAATTTTACAAAAATACATTACATTGAATGTCAGAACTGCACATAGGTTTGGTGAGAAACTTTCACAGGTATGCTGCCAGATTGAAATCACAGTATACTCAGTCTGTTCCCATCTCTCCAAAGCAACCCTTTCTGTAGTCCCTCTTCCATACCTTGCTATACACTGTGCTCCTCCTGGCACTGGTATAGTTGGCATTTCCACTGCCACCCACGAAGTCCTAGGACTTTTCCATATCTTCAGCTTTGCTTGGGCTATTCCTTTTGTCCAGAATATATGTCTTGCTATTTTTACTGCACATCTCAATCAGTCTTCCACATCCAGTGTAATTCATCGTGCAAACTTCTAAGTCAGAATAGTGGGTGTCTGCCTTGGGGGAGGCAGAAAAGTACAGTAAATGACAGTGAAGGATTTGGAGTCAGAAAGATCTGGATTTGAATTCAAGTTGTGCCATATATTAGCTGAGTCATTTGAGGCAAAGCATTTCACCTCTTAGAGCCAGTTTCCTTAAAATCAAATGAGAATAATAATAACAATACCTTCCATTTCTGGTTGTTGAAATGATTCAATAAAAAAGTGTTAGTAAAATACCTGGCTTTTGGTAAGTATTCAGTAAATGATAGCTATTATTCTTCTCATCTGCACACATTTTCTCTATGTCA
>CAUYLG010047515.1:0-10382 GCA_963573385.1 Cacajao melanocephalus | reverse complement strand
ATTCTAGCCTGGGCAATAGAACAAGAATCTTGTTCTCTCTCCCTCTTTCTCTTCCTCTTTCATTCTCTCTTACATTCTTTTTTTTCTTTCTTTCACTCTCACTTTCTTTCCTCTCTTTTTCTTTCTTTCAAAAAAAAAAAAAGAGCATAGGTTTCACAGCTACACGGCCTAAGTTTAGACATAATGCTATAAGATACTTAACAAGATATAGTGTAAATAGAACTTTTATATGCACTGTGAAACCAAAAAATTCATGTGACTCACTTTATTGCAATATCACTTTATTGTGGTGGTCTGCAACCGAGCTTGCAATAGCTGTAAGGTATGCCTGTACAAAACTGATTTAATTTGGTCATAATCCATCCCACACATCTGGGAAAAGGGCCTACTATTCATGAGTAAATGAATCCTGCATAATAGTGGAACAAAATCAGCATTCTCTTAGCAAAGAGTAAGGAAGAAGAATGTCTATGTAGCCAGGAACATTTTTCACAAGAGTAATGGCCTTCTATAAGACTCTTTGTAGAACTGAAAGATTTCTTAAAATGAGGTGCCCCTGCATTTGCTGTACATGCAGTTTTGTCCCAGGAGAAAGTGTTGGGTCTGCTGAGAAGAAACTGACGTATACTGATAAGTCTCACTGCTTATGTATTATAGTGGATAATGTGGATTTCTAAATAGATTTGCTCAGCCACATTATTAGACAGATGCCTAATAATATAATGTTCACTAAAATATGTTAATAGGAGAATGTGTAATCAGAAATTAATTACCAAGATTATGATTATCCCAACTTTAAACAGTGCTTGAATTAAAATATATCCCTAGAATACAAAATGAATGGAGGCTTAACTGTGTTCTATGGTGAGAGATAAGGGATCTGCAATCCCTGGTGGCTTTGGAAAATGACACATTTTGCAGTTTGAAAGCATGGATTTCAGTGAAACGTTAAAAGCAGATGACTGCCATGACTTTCTATAACATGATCATGCAGGACAATGAGAGACACGGAAAAACAATTCGGCCTTGTGGCACATTTTTTCCCTGCTAATATTTGCAATTCCAATTTTCAATAGCACAGGTGTATTTAATTGCCTCTGAATATTGTGATGGAAACCCATTCAGTGTTGAAAACAGGAGCCCAAAAAGGCTTTGTTGGCCTGCAGAATCTTGTAGCTGCAGATTGATTTTAATATACCCAAGGTATGTTTTTTTCTTTGTCATTGTGCTTTCTTTAGAAGGGCATTTAAATTACCAAACCATTACCTTACCAAGCACAAATGTTCTGCCAATCCTTGTGATTTCTGAGTTATTTGTGCTAAAACCACATGAGTTCTATTGAATATTTTTATCAAGTCCAGTGATGGAAACATGTATTTTCTAATCCTTAAAAAGGGTTGGTCAATAACTCAAAACCATTTTTTGGTGAAGAGATATACACAATGAATAGTAGAAATCCTTCCAAAAGTTTATTAACAATAGGAATACTTCTAAAATTTTTAATGCCGATTACTCTGCCTGATGTAGAAGAAAAATGCTATCTATTCAAGTTAATTAATACATGTTTCTCATTTGTTTGCCCTACATTTGAGTTTTATCTGAGTAACAATATTACAAAATGTATTTACACAGTATGAGAATATTCTGTTTTTCCTTGGGTATACCCATGATTCATCTTTAAATTAACTTTAGGAAATCTCAAATCAAAACTTGCTAATGTTAACTTCAGCTCCATTTGCAGAGTAGACCATGTTACTAATAAAAATAGCTTCTAGCAACTTGATAAGAGAGTACCTGTGTGTTCATGGCCAAGATAAATTATCTTCAAGATTTAGGGCACAAAAGACAATTTTGTTGAAATTAGCCTTAGCAGATATTTAGTAGCATGTATCAAAATTCAATTTTGTTTGAAACTGAAGAAAACCCATCAGATATTATAATAAGACAACAACTCAATTCAAACTTGTAAACAAAGGTGATATCAATCAATTGAAATGTGGAAAAATAGTCAACCTGTATCCTTCTTATACTGTAAATCAGCATGTTTGATCACTGGAAGCTTCATTTTGATGATTAGCAGTCACGTCTTGAGGCTAAATGATATATTTGTCTCACAGCTAACAATAACTAAAACTATTTATCATCTTGCCAGTGGTACTACAGTGAGGTCACACTTTTGGTGCAGAACAAAAAGAAACCAGGAATCTGTCAACAACATCCCATTGTAACACTACTGTTGAATGAACCAAGAAAGAAAGAAAAAAAGCATCTGACTATTAACCTCGTATACTTTTGGAAATGGATGTCTGTGTCCACATCCCCTTTTATATACTGGGTTATGGCCTTGGTGGTGAAAATCCCTTACTGTATATAGTGGGTCAAAAAAGTAGGATGAATGCTAACAAACGTTTTAGGATGCATCACAACATCTGAATTCTCCCTTCTGATGCTTAGCATTTTATTTCACAAAAGGCAAGGCTACTAAAAGAATAAATGAATCAAGTCTTTAGAGGAGGAAGCAAAATTAAGTCATAAATGTAAAAAGTGATTATTTGGGTTTTGCTATGACAATAAACAAGATATCTCACTCTCAGAAGAAAGTCAGCTAAAGTATACCTTTATTATACTTATTTCTACGGGTTACACATTTGAGAATATTAAGGAATAGTAATTCTGATTTATTTTATTTCAGAATGACTGTGATGGTGTTAGAAAGCAGGATTTTTGCTTCTTTTCTTATGTTTTTCTGACTTAGTATCTTATCTGACCTTCAAACAGTTCCAAGGAAAAAGAGTACCAATTAGACAAGGGAAGAAGGTGAGAGACTACCTGAACAGTATCACTTTTGTAAACTGAGAGTTATTCCAAAGATAGAGTGCATAAATGCTGACCTACATTAAGTACAAGTGGCATGGATTTCTGGGCATATGGGATGGCTCAGTAATTTGAGTGACAAATCACATATGGTGCATTTACTACTCTTTTGTGGTTTTAAAGTTAGGTGATTTTGACTGCAAAGCATGAAAGTTCAAAGAGCTGTTAAGATTTCTCTGTGATGTGTGAGGGTTTTCTTAGGAAGACAAAGTCTAAAAAATTGCCAAGAAGACACTTATGTGCAATAAAAGCATAAAGAAATGTACATGAAAAAAAAAACACTAGATTTTGTGTAGAGGTTACCTCTTGGGAAGAGAGCAAAGAATGCAATCAAAGGTAGTCATATGTGGCCTCAGCAGTACCCATACTTCTTTAGTTCTTCACTAAGTATGGGGAAATAAATATCATATTTTTTACTAGACTTAAATTTTAATAATATTTGAAAGAATTAAAGAAGTCCATGAGGTAATGTGAAAATCCGTAATGAAAAAGGCTGAATACAAAATTGTATATGTTACGAAGACAACTCTAAATATTTGTGTGGAGATGGGGACAAGAAGAAAGAGCTAACTTTCTAAGGTGGCAGAATTATGAGAAATTTGGACAGAAACTGATGAGCAAAGTGATTTGGTGATGAAGAAAGGGAGACTATAACCTAAAGAAAATTGAAGCTTCTTTCACATAAAACTAGGAAATGTTTAGCATAAACCAGTTTCACCAATTTGAACCCGGTCCTCCTCTCTGTCCTCTCCCTTGTACTCACCAAATCATTTTACAATCTTCCAATTAAGGAAAAATACTTCCTTTGGTATGAATGTCTAGAATTAATATTTATAGTTCTACAAAAAAAATTCAGAGCTCTAAACCTAAAACAAGTGAAAGTACATTCACAGTTTTTAAATGTTACAAAGACAATACCTGACATTAAACTGTATTTCCTCTATATTGCATATTCTAAATTTAACATTGTCTAACACATTTAGGCTTAAAGCTTAAATTAGGCATGTAAAACAAGATAATAACAAAAGAAAAGAAGGCCGAGTGTGGTGGCTCATGCCTATAACCCCAGAAATTTAGTAGTCAAACACTGGAGAATGCCTGAGCCCAGGAGTTCAAGACCAGCCTGGGCAACATAGGGAGACCCCATCTCTACAAAAAATAAAAATATTAACCAGGCATGATGTCACACACCTGTGGTCCCAGCTACTCAGGAGGATCTCTTGAGCCTGGGAGGTAGAGGCTACTGTGAGCTATGATCGTGTCACTGAACTCCAGCCTGGGTGGCAGAGTGAGCCCCTGTCAAAAACAAAAAACTCATATTTATTTTCAAAAGGGACTTGATTATATAGAGCGAAGTGAAAATGTATCTCAAAACTACTTAAAAATACCTATTATTTTTTCCGTAAGTATCCACTGCCAAAAAGAGCAAAACTTGCTGAGTATGATTGGCAAAAAGATTTTCTTTTGTTTTGATTCCACTGTTCCTTCTATTTCAGGCCTTGAATAAAGTCGAATACAGCACTGTTATGAAAAAATTCAGTGTAGAACCTATAATTTAGCTACTATTGTTCTGTTGGATTTATTTTATTTTGATCAATTTCAGTCAGATTCCCTTAATTTCTCTGAAATTGGAGAGTATTGTATTCTAAATGAATGACTTGTCTTTACTGGTTGAAGTAAATAAGCAATTAGAGCAAAAGGCTACTTCATAGAACTTCAAAGAAAATTGTTTTTAAGATTCTGCTGTTCTGTGGCCCTTAATAATACAGACAGTCATTATACTACAGAAATCTGTCAGAGAATAAATTTTTATTAGTGGCTAACTTTACACACACACACACGATTTCAGAAGCAGAAACACAAGGTACTTCCTCAGAGAACCACAAATATCATGAAAGTCTTATTTTGACATAATGCTACTTTAACAAGAAATTCCGATTTATGGAATGAAAATTGCTGTAGTAACAAGTATTTTGAAACCCACTCTAATACCCAGAAAGTGACAGCGAATCCCAGTGCTTCAGTAACTCTGGGCCAGTTTAACTGTAGGACAAAAATTCTGCTGTGTTCTGGTATTACTGTCTTGCTGAACTAAGACTGTGTATTGTGCTTTGGATGATAGGAAGCAGTGAGGGTCCTGCCTTTCCCAGGTTTGAACTTTCTCAAGTGGTTGAGATCTTCCTTGCAACTCCTAAATTTCATTATATTTTTCTCCATTCCATAATCCCCATCCAGTAATAAAAATCTATTCAAAACCTGAAATTAGATATTTTTCCATTTACATCTAAGTGTTAGATTATTTTTCTAAGGAAAAAGTTAAGATTCTGTTTTCACAGAGAGTCTGATTTCCTTTTTGGTAGACTTGGGTCTCAAGCCATTCTGTTAAAGAGGGAAAAGAGTAATATCATTATATTAAAATATCCAACCATATCATGAGATGAAAGGATAAAAACATCTTGAGGATCATCTGGTGAGTCCCTCTGTCTGCAGAAACCCTGCATGTCTGCATCGCTGTGAACAGCTCAATGTGGCCCAGGGGTCACCTTGCTGTTGAAAATTCAGTGGTCCCACACAGTCCCTAAATCAAAACCACTCCCTACTCCCACCTGTCATTGTTCTTTGTCTTTGTAAAGGCCATTAAGTGCTCAGTAGTCTTATAAAAACATGTGGATTCCTCAAACAGAAATAATAGCTTAATTTAGTATACTTTAGAGCCGTAAGTTTAAAACCCAGTGGGAGACAGTAAGTGACGGCCCAGCAAGAAAAACAAAACTCCCTGCCAACCTTCACTGCCTACAAAACTTAATGATCTATGCCAGATCTACTCTTTGTAAAATTCTTTCAGAAAGTATCAATTCTCAATGTCAAGAAATGTCTACCTTCCTTCCTCCAATATTTTCAATCTCTCTGCTACACTATGTTTATATTCTCTCACAATTCTAGTAGATCCCATTGACCAAGGCTTAAAAGCAGTGATTTTCTGCTGGATTAACTTTAATCATCTGTATTTCCCCCAAGTTGTAGAGATTACATTGGGCCAATTTTCTTTTCCTTCATTTTTTAAGAGAGGCAAATCAAACTAAGTCTTTAGAGGAAACATAGCAAGTCTTATATTATTTTATTGTTTGACTCTAATTATTTTAAATATGTTACCAAGGAAAAAATTAACTAGGATAAAAAAGTTAAATTTTAGAATAGAATTTGATATATATTTCTTATTATTTAAAATGGGAAAGGGCATTAGCATTTATTAAATCTCATCTGTGTGCCAGGTATTCATATGTATCATCTGATGTAATTCTCATTTTATTATTATTGTGGCATTATTTCAATTTTCATGTAAACAAAAAAAGCTCAAAGAAGAAAATGACTCACTGAGTTCTGAACACACGATTCTCTGAGTCCAAACCTCTAGCACTTTCTAGAATACCATGAAAAGTGGAAGTAACATATAACATTAGAATTAATGTTTTATTATTTTATTGTTTTATTATTAAATTACACATTTATTAAATCCACACATAAACATTTATTTTAATTTAAAATCAAATTATACTGACATAGTGCCAAAATAACTGCTCTATGAGATCAATAAATCCAATCTATTCTGATGTAGAAAGGCAAAACCCATGTGTGTTGCTTTATAATAGTAATTAAACAGTCATTATGTTTCAGACATTTCAGGAACTTATTTTTAATTATTGTGTATTGATTATGATTCTGATCAGTTGTGGTTAACAAGTCTTTTTCTCCTTATACTTTGCTTTTTTCCAAAAAGCCTATTTTGTTTTATACCATGGTTGGATTTTTGCCTAGAAAATTATAAATGTATTCAATATAAGCAGTATTTATCCCAACTTTCTGAAGAAAAAGAAACTTCTATTTAACTCCAACCTCATAACTCTTCTCTGATATTTTTCCAGCCGTAGGTGTTAGTATCTGCTGTTGTAAAATCTTTGGTGTTGATTGGTGAGGACTGAGGTGAGGACCAGAGCCAAGATCACTTTTTACATAAAATATTATACAATTCTGCCACATGTCCAACTCTATAAATTACTGGACTTTTATGAAAGAATGTACATCTTCAAGCTTATCTTAATCATTTCCACATTTGTATTCTTGAGATTATACCTGAGATTCTCATCCACACAATCCTTAATTAAAGCAGCTGACTTGCTTCTCAACAATGTAGGAAAATGGGGATGCCAACTGCCTCTGCCAACTCCTGAGCACTGTTGAAGCTGAACTAGCTCCTCAATGCTTCTTCTCTGGGAAGAAGTTTATTTGTCACCTCCCCTCCTCATTTCAAAAATTGTGCTGCTCAGAGACATTCAGAAAAAGTCCCAAAAAACAAAACAGCTCCAAGTAGCTTTCTGCAGTTCTGTGCTGTATTCTCCCCTCTGTTGATTACCCTACAGAGCAAATAGGCATAAAACAGCTCACAAAAGAGAATACATAGAAAAGAGAAAACCAAGGCATAAGACAGCACCATGTGCTTCAAGAAAGACCTGGAGTAAAGCTTGGAGCACAAGGTTCAGGCAAGAACTGACCTAGGTTAGCATAAACATATGGTCATTTACTGTCCCCTCTGCAATGTCTGCAGAATGCATTCCTAATTTTCATTCCATTTGTCTCCAATGCGTGATAGGACTTCAAAGAGTCTTGATTAAAGAAATTGTTCAGTTCAATCAATCACCACTTATAAGTCAGTGAGCTTCCATTCTGGGGAGAGTGCTAAGCTTTTTCAATAGGCAATAGCACACTCCATCCACTTCTTTGTTGTTCTTTCTTAAGATCCTTCTTCTGGTAATTTTTTTAATATCTAGAGTTCTATTATTTTCTTCCTTCCTGCCTAATAGTATTTAATTTAAAATAAATACATCTTTTTCAGAGATAATTTGATCCCTAGTAAAAATGTTTACCAATATCAGCCCACTATATTTTGTGTTTCATATTCTTTCATTTAAAAGTACTAAGATGAACTTCAATTATAAAATTTTATATTGCTTGAAATGCATTTGCCTAAATATGCTATGTGTCTACTGTAGTTTTTCAAAGAACTTTGACTTAAGAAGCCACAAGTATATTAAAATAATTCTCTTTCTTCCAGGAAATGGCTGGATTTAGTTATCCTATATGGTTATAAACATTATAATATTTGTATATTGACCAGACTCTTGATTTAGATAGTTACATATAAGCGAAATACTGAATGAAGACAAAAACATAGCTATCCCTTTTATTAAGTTTCATCGCCTTTAATTTCCTAAGGAAATTCTTTAGCTATTTCACTATTTTACCAAATCATATTAAAATGTAAATTTCCACTAATATTGCAATTCTAGTCAAAACCACAAAAAGAAAAATTGGGCTCCTAATTAAAAAAAAAAAAAAACTATGAGCACACACAACAGAAAATAAAGGTTTCCTGTAAATAAATACGGCATCTACACTGGAATTATGTACACAGTAAAGGACTAAAAATTGTGTGGTCCTAAGTTTAAATCCTATCATCATTGATTGAATAAAGACAGAATTATCAGAGATTGGATTAATAAAAAGAGCTTGACAGTTCAAAGAACTAAGCTTGTGAATGGGCCATGATTTTTTCCAAGGATGTTTGGGTAGTCATACTATTTTCTGTACCTTAAATTTGCCATCTGTGAATAAAGATAATATTGATTGCATGAAAGAATAAGCCCACCTACTTTTTATATTATTCAGTAGAAATATGATAAAATTGTTTCTCAATGAGAAGTGATCATTATCATGTAAATGGGCAAGTAAATACTTATTGAATAATAAAAGTTGAAGTCAAGGTAGCTTTTTCAGCCACTTAAAATACTCAGCCAATTTTGAAGGAAGAAAGAAAGCAGCATGTAGAAGTCTATTGTTCTTGATGCACTATAGAATTGAGAGTGCGTTCAAGCAAAACCTAGCATTTTGCCAATGGAAAGATAGTAAAAATATTGCTACTAATGTCTGTACTGCTCTGTTAAAACATTTACCTCAGGTAGTGTTAGCTGGGATGGCTAATTATTGAAAATACAAAGTAGTGCATATTGTTTATTTCTATTAGTACAAATTTAATATTATTGGAATGCTGCTTGCATTATTTGAATAAGGTAAACAGTTGTCAGTCACTGTGACTTCAAAGGACTATTCTTTATTCTCCCCAAAGTTTGATTTACTCATTCTATTATTTATTCATGAATAGCTGCATACTACCAAATGTCTTGCCTTTCAGTTTTTTGACAGCAATCTTTATTTTAGATTGTTACTCTGACCTTCTGATATATCACTAAGTTTGAACATGTTGAATGCTTTGGGGGTTGTTTTATACATGTAAAATTGTTTGTATTTCATCTTTTATTTAGACAGCTTTTATAGTTTGGTTTTTTTCAGCCAAGTTTTCAACATTTTTAAGTTATGAAGTTTACTAGGCATTGCTGACAATAATAACTGGCATTTTTAAGCTCTTCTTAATATCCACTACACTAAGTACTTTACATATTATAAATCTATATATCACAGATCACTTACAGGTTTTTTTATATGCTTATCTCCTCTCTCCACCCCTTTTCATTTTGTAAATAGTAAAACCAAGGTTCAGAAAGTTTAACTAACTTGATCAAATTTATTTGGCAATTTAAGTGGCAAAGCTAGGAGTCAAAATCCATGAATTTTTTTTACTTGACATTGCCCTATTGTTGTTATGATTAATAGCAATTATGTTTTTGGACAAATTATTTTCACTGATTTGGAGTAAATAATTTAAAATTATTTCATTTAAATTAAGCCTTATAGTCCTATATTAACTGATATGTTACAAAACTAAACTCTTCTTAGCAGTAATAACATTAGCATTTGCTCAGTTTTCAGCATGAACACAAAAGAATGCCAGAATCTATGGAAAAAGTGTGAAAGCTGAACCCCAAGGACCTAAGTCTGATCCCAGCTTTATAGGAATCACATTACAGGAGCTACATTTTAGATCCTCAGTGTTATAATCTGTAAAATGAAGATAAGTTTAGCTACTTCAGCAGTTCTACAATTTGGTGTTTAGGATCAAATCAGTTGAGGTCATGTGAAAGGGTCTCAGAAAGTGAAAAAAACTATAAACAAAATATAGAATTAGTCAATACTGCAAGTGCTGCATGCAAGAAGAGTAAAACTATTAGCATGACTAATACAATGTTAAGAAAACCTTTTCAAGAGGATCTGCTATGCAAAAGTTGTTCAGAAAAAAAATAATTGACAGAAAACAAATGAGTCTCTGTCATTTCCATAGTCTACCTAGTATAAAGAGTAAGGAACCCTCAAATAGGTTTTCTAAATAATCTGGAAAAGTTGATGTATCTCTGAAGTTTTTTTTTTTTTTTTGAAAGAAAGAAAAAGAGAGGAAAGAAAGTGAGAGTGAAAGAAAGAAAAAAAAGAATGTACGAGAGAAAGAAAGAGGAAGAGAAAGAGGGAGAGAGAACGGGATTCTTGTTCTATTGCCCAGGCTA
>CAUYLG010047514.1:0-53835 GCA_963573385.1 Cacajao melanocephalus | reverse complement strand
TGGCATGGTATTTGCATATAACCTATACACATCCTTATTTATATTTCAGATCACATCTAGATTACTTAACACCTAATGTAACATAAATGCTACGTAAATGTTTGCTATGCTGCTTCATTTTTCTTTGTATTATGTTCATTGCTTTTTTTTTATTATTATAGTTTAAGTTCTGGGGTACCTGTGCAGATCTTGCAGGACTGTTACAAAGGTATATACATGCCACGGTGCTTTGCTGCCTCTAACGCTCTGTCACTCACATTAGGTATTTCTCCAAATGTTATCCCTCCCCAACCTCCCTACCCCCTGCTATTGCTCCCCTAGTCCCCCACCCCCCAACAGACCTCAGTGTGTGATGTTCCACTCCCTGTGTCTGTGTGTTCCCGTTGTTCAACACTCATGAATAATAACATGCGGTGTTTGGTTCTCTGTTCTTGTGTCAGTTTGCTGAGAATGATGGTTTCCAGATTCATCCATGTCCCTGCAAAGGACATGAACTCGTTCTTTTTTATGGCTGCATAGTATTCCATGGTATCTATGTGCCACATTTTCTTGATCCAGTCTATCCTTGACGGCATTTGAGTTGGTTCCAAGTCTTTGTTATTGTAAACAGTGCCACAGTGAACATACGTGTTCATGTGTCTTTATAATAGAATGATTTATAATCCTTTGGGTATATACTCAGTAATGGGATTGCTGAGTCAAATGGTATTTCAATTCCTAGATCCTTGAGGAATCGCCACACTGTCTTCCACAATGGTTGCACTAATTTACACTCCCACCAACAGTGTAAAGGCATTCCTATTTCTCCACATCCTCTCCAGCATCTGTTGTCTCCAGATGTTTTAATGATTGCCATTCTAACTGGCATGAGATGGTATCTCAGTGTGGTTTTGATTTGCATTTCTCCAGTGATCAGTAATGATGAACATTTTTTCATGTTTGTTGGCCACATAAATGTCTTCTTTTGAGAAGTGTCTGTTCATATCCTTTGCCCACTTTTTGATGGGGTTGTTTTTTCTTGTAAATTTGTTTTAGTTCTTTTTTTTATTGCATTTTTGGTTTTGGGGTACATGTGAAGAACATGCAAAATTGTTGCATAGGTACACACGTGGCAGTGTGATTTGCTGCTTTCCTCCCCTTCACCTATATCTGGCATTTCTCCCCATGCTATCTCTCTTCAACTCCCCACCCCCCACAGTCCCTCCCCTATTTCCCTCCAACAGACCCCAGTGTGTAGTGCTCCCCTCCCTGTGTCCATGTGTTCTCATTGTTCAGCACCCACCTATGAGTGAGAACACGTGGTGTTTGATTTTGTGTTCTTGTGTCAGTTTGCTGAGAATGATGGTTTCCAGGTTCATCCATGTCCCTACAAAGGACACGAACTCATCATTTTTGATGGCTGCATTATATTCCATGGTGTATATGTGCCACATTTTCCCTGTCCAGTCTATCATCGATGGGCATTTGGGTTGGTTCCAGGTCTTTGCTATTGTAAACTGTGCTGCAATGAACATTCGTGTGCATGTGTTCTTATAGTAGAACGATTTATAATCCTGTTTTAGTTCTTTGTAGATTCTGGATATTAGCCCTTTGTCAGATGGGTAGATTGCAAAATTTTTTCCCATTCTGTCGGTTTCTGGTTCACTCTAATAATTGTTTCTTTTGCTGTGCAGAAGCTCTTAAGTTTGATTAGATCCCATTTGTCTATTTTGGCTTTTGTTGCCAATGCTTTTGGTGTTTTAGTCATGAAGTCCTTGCCTATGCCTATGTCCAGAATGATATTGCCTAGGTTTTCTTCAAGGGTTTTTATGGTATTAGGTCTTATGTTTAAATCTTTAATCCATCCGGTGTAAGGAATGGGTCCAGTTTCAGCTTTCTACACATAATGTGGCAATTTTCCCAATGCCGTTCATTAAACTAGGAATCCTTTCCCCATTGCTTGTTTTTGTCAGGTTTGTCAAAGATCAGATGATTGAAGGTGTGTGTATTGTTGCTACCAAGGCCTCTGTTCTGTTCTATATCTCTGTTTTGGTACTAGTACCATGCTGTTTTCATTACTGTAGACTTATAGTATAGTTTGAAGTCAGGTAGCGTGATGCCTCCAGCTTTGTTCTTTTTGCTTAGGATTGTCTTGGCTATGTGGGCTCTCTTTTAGTTCCATATGAAGTTTAAGGTGTTTTTTTCCAGTTATGTGAAGAGGGTCATAGGTACCTTGATGGTGATAATGTTGAATCTCTAAATTACTTTGGGCAGTATGGCCATTTTCACAATATTCATTCTTCCTAACCATGAGCATGGAATGTTTTTCCATCTGTTTGTGTCCTCTCGTACTTCCTTGAGCAGTGGTGTGTAGTTCTCCTTGAAGAGGTCCTTCATGTCGTTAGTTGTATTCCTAGGTATTTTATTCTCTTTGTAGCAATTGTGAATAGGAGTTGGCTTATGATTTGGCTCTCTGTTTGTCTGTTATTGGTGTACAGGAATGCTTGTAATTTTTGCATGTTGATTTTGTATCCCTGAGATTTTGCTGAAGTTGCTTATCAGCTTAAGGAGATTTTGGGCTGAAACGATGGGGTCTTCTAAATATATAATCATGTCGTTTGCAAATGAGACCATTTGACTTCCTCTTTTCCTAACTGAATACCTTTTATTTCTTTTTCTTGCCTCATTGCTCTGGCAAGAACTTCCAGTTCTATGTTGAATAGGAACGGTGAGAGAGGGCATCCTTGTCTAGTGCCAGTTTTCAAAGGGAATGCTTCCAGTTTTTGCCCATTCAGTATGATATTGGCTGTGGGTTTGTCATAGACAGCATTTATTATTTTGAGATACATTTCATTGATACCTAGTTTATTGAGTGTTTTTAGCATAAAGGGCTGTTGAATTTTGTTGAAGGCCTTCTCTGCATCTATCGAAATAGTTGTGTGGTTTTTGTCTTCAGTGCTCTTTATGTGGTGGATTACGTTTATAGACTTGCATATGTTGAACCAACCTTGCATCTCCAGGATGAAGCCTACTTATTCATGATGGATAAGCTTTTTGATGTACTGTTGCATTCAGTTTGCCAGTATTTTATTGAAGATTTTTGCATTGATGTTCATCATGGATATTGTCCTGAAATTTATTTTTTAGTTGTGCCTGCCAAGTTTTGATATCAGGATGATGCTGGTCTCATAAAATGAATTAGGGAGTATTCCCTCTTTTTGTATTGTTTGGTATAGTTTCA
The DNA here is from genome assembly GCA_963573385.1 of Cacajao melanocephalus. Classification (NCBI taxonomy): domain Eukaryota; kingdom Metazoa; phylum Chordata; class Mammalia; order Primates; family Pitheciidae; genus Cacajao; species Cacajao melanocephalus. The sequence goes on along the minus strand of CAUYLG010047514.1, from coordinate 50,615 downwards.
GAAGGAATGGTACCAGCTCCTCTTTGTAATATCTGGTAGAATTCGGCTGTGAACCCATCTGGACCTGGACTTCTTTTGGTTGGTAAGCTGTTAATTGCTATCTCAACTTCAGACTTTGTTATTAGTCAATTCAGGGATTCATCTTTTTCCTATTTTAGTCCTGGGCGGGTGTAAGTGTCCAGGAATTTATTCATTTCTTCTAGATTTACCTATTTATGTACACAGAGTTGTTTCTAGTAATCTCTGATGGTAGTTTGTATTTTTGTGGAATCGGTGGTGATAACTCCTTTATCATTTTTTATTGCATCTATTCAATTCTTATCTCTTTTCTTTTTTATTAGCCTGCCTACTGGTCTATTTTGTTGATGTTTTTTAAAAAAACCAGTCCCTTGATTTAATGATTTTTTTGAAGGGATTTTTGTGTCTCTATCTCCTTCAGTTCTGCTCTGATCTTAGTTATTTCTTGTCTTCTGCTAGCTTTTGAATTTGTTTAATTTTGCTCCTTTAGTTCTTTTAATTTTGATGATAGGGTGTCGATTTTAGATCTTTCCTCACTTCTCATGTGGGTGTGCAGTGCTATAACTTTCCCTTTAGACACTGCTTTAAATGTGTCCCAAAGATTCTGGTACGTTGTGTCTTCGTTCTCACTGGTTTTGAAGAACATCTTTATTTCTGCCTTCATTTCATTATTTATCCAGTAGTCATTCAGAGCAGGTTTTTCAGTTTCCATGTAGGTGTGTGGTTTTGCATGAGGTTCTTAATCCTGAGTTCTAATTTGATTGCACTGTGGTCTGAGAGACTGGTTGTTATGATTTCCATTCTTTTGCATTTGCTAAGGAGTGATTTACTTCCAATTATGTGGTCAAGTTTAGAGTAGGTGCAATGTGGTGCTGAGAAGAATGTATATTCTGTGGATTTGGAGTGGAGAGTTCTGTACATGTCTAATAAGTCCATTTGGTCCAGATCTGAGTTCAAGTCCTAGATATTCTTGTTAATTTTCTGTCTCATTGATCTGTCTAATATTGACTGTGGAGTGTTAAAGTCTCCCACTATTATTGTGTGGGAGTCTAAGTCTCTTTGTAGGCTGTTAAGAACTTGCTTTATGTATCTGTGTGCTCCTGTATTTGGTGCATATATATTTAGGATAGTTAGCTCTTCTTGTTGCATTGATCCCTTTACCATTATGTAATGCCCTTCTTTGTCTCTTTTGATCTTTGTTGGTTTAAAGATCATTTTATCTGAGACAAGTATTGCAACCCCTACTTTGTTTTGCTCTCCATTTGCTTGGTAAATCTTCCTCCATCCCCTTATTTTGCATCTACTTGTGGCTTTGCATGTGAGATGGGCCTACTGCATATAGCACACTGATGACTCTTGACTATTTATCCAGTTTACCAGTCTGTGTCTTTTGATTAGGGCATTTAGCCCATTTACATTTAAGGTTAATATTGTTATGTGTGAATTTGATCCTGCCATTTTGATACTAGCTGGTTGTTTTGCCTGTTAGTTGATGCAGTTTCTTCTTTGTGTCAATGGTCTTTACCATTTGGTACTTTTTTGCAGTGGCTGGTACTGATTGTTCCTTTCCATGTTTAGTGCTTCCTTCAGGAGCTCTTGTAAGGCAGGCCTCGTGGTGACAAAATCTTTCAGAAATTGCTGTCTGCAAAGGATTTTATTTCTCTTTTACTTATGAAGCTTAGTTTGGCTGGATATAAAATTCTAGGTTGAAAGTTCTTTTCTTTAAGGGTGTTGAATATTGGCCCTCACTCTCTTCTGGCTTGTAGGATTTCTGTAGAGAGATCTGCTGTGAGTCTGATGGGCTTCCCTTTGTGGGTAACCCGACCTTTCTCTCTGGCTGCCTTTAGCATTTTTTCCTTCATTTCAATGCTGGTGAATCTGATGATTTTGTGCCTTGGGGTTACTCTTCTTGAGGAATATCTCTGTGATGTTCTCTGTGTTTCCTGGACTTGAATATTGGCCTGCCTTGCTAGGTTGGGGAAGTTCTCCTGGGTAATATCCTGAAGTGTGTTTTCCAGTTTGGATTCATTCTCTCTGTCACATTCAGGTACACCTATCAAACATAAATTAGGTCTTTTCACATAATCCCATATTTATGGGAGACTTTGTTCATTTCTTTTTACTCTTTTTTCTCTTATCATGCCTTCTCATTTTATTTCATTGAGTTGATCTTCAATATCTGATATCCTTTCTTCTGCTTGGTCGATTCGGCTATTGACACTTGTGTATGCTTTGTGAAGTTCTCATGCTGTGTTTTTCAGCTCCATCAAGTTGTTTATGTTCTTCTCTAAGCTGGTTATTCTAGTCAGGATTTTGTCTAAGCTTTTTTCAAAGTTCTTCATTTCTTTGCATTGGGTTAGAACATGTTCCTTTAGCTCAGAGAAGTTTGTTATTACCCACCTTCTGAAGTCTGCTTCTGCTACTTCATCAAACTCATTCTCCATCCAGTTTTGTTCCCTTGCTGGCAAGGAGTTGTGATCCCTTGGAGTAGGAGAGGCATTCTGCTTTTTGGTGTTTTCATCCTTTTTGTGCTGGTTTCTTCCCATCTTTGTGGATTTATCTACCTTTGGTCTTTGAAGTTGGTGACTTTCAGATGGAGTCTCTGAATGGATGTCCTTTTTGTTGATGTTGAGGCTATTTCTTTATGTGTGGTTTTTTTTTTTTTTAATTTTCCTTCTAACAGTCAGACCCCTTTGCTGCAGGATGGTTGGAGGTCCACTCCAGACCCTGTTAGCCTTGGAATCACCCATGGGGGCTGCAGGACAGCAAGGATTGCTGCCTGTTCCTTCTCCTGGTAGCTTCATCCCAGAAGGGTACCCCCCTCATGTAAGCCAGAGCTCAACTGTATGAGGTGTCTCTTAGGATAAAAAGGGGTCAGGGAGCCACTTAAGGAGGCAGTCTGTCCCTTATCAGAGCTCAAGTGCTATGCTGGGATCTCCATTCTTCCCTTCAGAGCTGCTAGTCAGGGACATTTAAGTCTGCTGCAGCGGAACTCACAACCACCCCTTTTCCCTGGTGCTCTTTCCCGGTAAGATGTGGCTTTATTTATAAGTCCTTGACATGCTGCTACCTTTTTTCAGAGATGCCCTGCCCAGCAAGGATGGAGTCTAGTCACAGTCTGCCTGCAGAGATGTTGTTGAGCTGCTGCAGGCTCCCCACTGCTGCTGTGTAAATTTATTTTTGCTTTTGTTTACACAGGTAAGGTTAGACCTGCCTTAGTAATGGCAGATGCCCCTCCCCTCAAGGAGCTTGACCATTCAGGGTCTAGCTCAAACTGCTGTGCTGGCTGTGAAAATCTCAAGCCAGTGGGATTCAGTTTGTTGGTCTCTGTGGGGGTGGGACCATGGAGCCAGATCACCTGGCTCCCCACCTTCAGCCCCCTTTCTCTCAGGGGCATGGGCGACTCTGTCTTGCAGGCACCCCAGGCACCAGTCAAAATGGTTGCTCAGGTTTTTGCTGGGAACTTGGGGTGCCAGCTGAATGGGCCACCCAGAGTTTCCCTGGAAACCTGCAGTGCCTATTGGCAGGGGGTAGACTCCTGGTCTGTGGGCTGCAAAGACTGCAGGAGGAGCCTAGCATCCGAACAGGAGCTCTGGAATGGCCCGAGCCATCCCTGATGGCCTCCATTGGGTAGGAGGGAGGGCCCTCCAGCCTGTTGCACTTCCCAGGTGAGTTAACACCCTACCCTGCCTCGATTTATCCTCCTTGGGCTACACTCACTGTCCAACCAGTCCCATTGAGATGAACCTGGTACCTTGGTTGGAAATATGGAGATCACTTGCCTTCTGTGTCACTGTCATTGGGAACTGTGCTCCAGAGCTGTTCCTGTTCAGCCATGTTGGTGAAACTCTCATTGCTATTTTTGATCCACTGTTGGTTGAATCTGTAGATGTGGAATCTATGGAAAGGGAGGGCCTTCTGTATTAGTTATTGAGGACTTGCTATGTGCCAGGCCCTTTATATGCACTATAACTTTTAACCCAGATAACTGTATGGGATAGTCATATTTATTGCTATTTAGAGATGAATTGAAATTAAGGCTTCAAGATATTAAATTAACTTACTCAAGGTCATATAATAGAGTTTATAAGCTGTTGTGAGTAGTTTGATTATAAACTATGCAAGCAGGATTCAACCCCAAATCTCTGTGGCACCAAAGTACATCTTTTTCTAATTGGTCATGTTTTCTCCTGCTACACAACACTATGGTTATTACCAAACTAGGCTAGAACATGAGTTTCATGATTCTAAGACAAAGGCTTTTTCTTCATATCATCTTATTCCTCCTAAGGACTCTCCTAAGTTTAGAGTAAATTTCACTGAAGTCCAAAGATAATGAGAAAAAAATTAGTGTTTAGTCCCCAATAATAATTGTTGGCTGGGTGCAGTGGCTCATGCCTATAATCCCAGCACTTTGGGAGGCCGAGGTGGGTGGATCACCTGAGGTCAGGAGTTCAAGAGCAGCCTGACCAACATGAAGAAACCCCGTCTCTACTAAATATACAAAAAATTCGCTGGGCGTGGTGGTGCATGCCTGTAATCTCAGCTACTTGGGAGGCTGAGGAAGGAGAATTGCTTGAACCCAGGAGACGGTGGTGAGCCAAGATCGCACCATTGCATTCCAGCCTGGGCAACAAGAGCGAAACTCCATCTCAAAATAATAATAATAATAATAATTGTTAACATTTATGGAATGACTACTATGTGCCCAGGATAATGCTGGATGATATAGATTATTGTATTTATTTCTCCAATGAAGCTTTTTGTATGATAGCATTAATGTTCCTTTATATAGGTGGGAAAAATGAGGTTTAGAGAACTGAAGTAACTTGTGAAAAGACACAGTTTTTAAATGTCAGGGTCAGAACTTAAATCCAGCAGTCTACCAAATTTAAGGTTTCATTTTGTTGGGGTTTGTGTATGTGTTATAATTAACTTAAAGAAAATACACAGAACTTAAGTGTATAGTTAGATAACGTTTTGAGAAATGTATACATCAATGTAACTACCATACCAATGAAGATAGAGACCACTTCTATTATCCCAGAAAGTTTCATCATTCCCATTTGCAGTCAATCCCCAATATGAGCCTAATGAAACTATTCTAGCATTTTATGTAAATGGTATTATGTAATATACACATTCTTAAGTCTGACTACTGAACAAAATGTGTTCAACAGCACCTCTGTGCAAGATGATTACTATGCCATTATATGAATATACTACAATAGTTTATACATTCTCCTACTGATAGAAATTTTTGGCTGCAAAGTAAATCTGCTATTAATATTCTTGTAAACGTTGTTTGGACATACAATTTCTTTTTTTTTGGAAACATATCTAGAAGTGAAATTTGTTAGTCAGGTGGTAGGAATATGTTTAATTTTATAAGAAGCAAGTTTCTGAAGCATTTTTTAAAGTTACTTTACATTTCCATCAGCAATGTAGGAGTTTTAATTGCTCCACAAACTTGCCAACATTTTCAGTTGTAGTCATTTTAGTAGGTGTGAAGGGGTATCTCAGTGTGGTTTTAATTTCCATTTCCTAGAGACTAACGATGTTGAGCATCTCCTCTTACGACTCTCGGTCACTTGCAGTAGTCTTCTGTGAGTATCTCTTCAAGTATTTTGCCCATTTTTTCTTGGATTACTTGTATTTTTATTCTTGATGTAAAGGAGTTCTTTAAATAGTTTGGATATAAGTTCTTTGTCATAAATATGTACTGTGCATATTTTCTCCAATTCTGTAACTTGTCTTTTATCTTAAAGGAGTCCTTTGAAGAACAGAAGTCTTTAATTTTGATGAAGTCCATTTTTCCACATTTATGGTTACTTAATTTTGTATTTATCTCAGGGATCTTTGCTTATGCCAAATTTGCTATAATGTTCTACTGTTTCTTTCCAGTATTATGTATATAAAATTATATATTATATGCTAAGCATGGTGGCTCATGTATATAATCTCAGCATTTTGGGAGGCTAAAGTGGGAGGATTGCTTAAGTCCAAGGATTCGAGACCAGCCTGGGCAACATAAGGAGACTCCTATGTTGGATAAAGTTTTTTTAAAAAATTAAAAATTACTAGGGTATGGTGTTGCAAGGTAGCTGGTGTTCCAGCTACCTTGGGAAGCTGAGGCAGGAAGATCACTTGAGTGCCAAATGTCAAGGCTGCAGTGAGCCGTGATCAAGCCACTGCACTCCAGCCTGCGTGACAGTGAAAAATAAAATGAAATAAATATATTTAAATACAGTTATATTTTATCATTTTTACTACCATAAAATATACATGAATCTATTATAAAAGTTAAAATTTATCAAAGCTTACACAAACACTTACAGACTATACATGATACCATTTGCAATAGAGAGAAATGTAAATAAGTGTAAGTGTGCAGTATTAAATCATAACTACAACAAATTTATTGTAGTATGTACTGTACTTCTGTAATAATTTTGTAGCCACCTACTGTTGCTATAGTTGTGAGTTCAAGGGTTGCAAGTATCCATCTAAAATACTGTGTGACACTTGCCATCTCTACTTGAGCAGTTCATCTCTCTGTAAAAAGTGATCTCTCAAAGTTCTTGTATATTGTTCACTCTGTTTAATTCAATACAATAAATCTTGAATAACACCATGGAACACATACAAAGTGCCACTAGTTTTGCTTCCAAGAAGCAAAGAAAAGTTCTGACATTACAAGAAAAAGTTGCATAACTTAATATGTATTGTAGATTAAGGTCTGCAGCTGTGGTTACTCACCATTTGAAGATAAATGAATTCAAAATAAGAGTCATTATAAGAAGTGTAAAACTAAATTAATGATGCCATTGCTGCAGGCACACCAGCAGGCACAAAAATTGTGCAGTTTCTGGTGAAATCCTTTTTAATCTTGTATTAAAAATGTCGCTTTTATGTGGGTGCAAGATTGCTATAAGAAGGGCACACTTATAGAGTCTAATATGAATGTAGGAAAAGTGGCATCATTATATGGCAACTTAAAGCAAAAGGAAGATGAAAGATATAAAGCTGCAAAATTTAATGCCAAGAAAGGATGGTTTGCTACTTTTAGAAAGAGATTTGTTTTTAACATCAAAATAATAGAAGCAGCAGCTTCTGCGAACCAGGAGGCAACAGACTAGTTCTCAGATGCCATTAAAAAAATCTTTAAGATTAAAGGATACTTTCCTGAATGAGTTTTTAATATAGATGAAAATTCCCCATTCTGGAAAAAAAATGGCACAAAGAACATTTATTAGTAAGGAGGGAAAATCAGTGCCAGAACTTAAGGCAGAAAAAGACAGGTTAACTTTACTGTTTTATGCAAACACATTCAGGTTAATGGTCAGAACTGCCCTTACACATAAAGTTGCTAATCCCTGAGCCTTGAAGGGAGAAGATAAACACCAGCTGCCAGTATTTTCATGGTACAAGAAGGCTTGGACAATAAAAATCCTCTCCTGAACCGGTTCTATCTATGTTTTGTCCCTGAAGTCAGGAACTATCTTGCCAGTAAAGGAATGCCTTTTAAAGTTTTTTTGATACTGGAGAATTCCCTTGGCCACCAAAAATCTCATGAGTTCAACACCGAAGGCATTAAAGTGGCCTACTTGACCAAAAACACAACATCTCTCATTCAGCCTCTAGACTAGGAAGTCATAAGAACCTTTAAAGCTCATTAAGCATGGTATTCTATGGAAAAGATTATCAACACTATGGAAGAGAACCCTGACAGACAGAACATCACGTAAGTCTGGAAGGATTGCACCATTGAAGACGCCATTATTGTTACAGAAAAACCTGTCAAGCCAGAAACAATAAATTCCTGCTGGAGAAAAACTGTGTCCAGATCTTGTGCATGACATCACAGGATTCATAATGAAGCCAATCAAGATAATTATGATAGAGGTTGTGGATATGGCAAAAGGAAAGGTAGATGGTAAAGGGTTTAAATACATAAATCTTGGAGAGATTCAGTAACTAATAGACACCACACAAGGGGAATTATCAGAAAATGACTTGACGGAGATGAGTGCTTCTGAACCAGTGCTACACAATGAAGAAGAAGACACAGAAGAAGCAGTGTCAGAAAACAAATTGGTGTTAGACAATCTGGCAGAAGGGTTCTGATTATTCAAGACTGCTTTTGACTCCTTTCATGATGTGGACCCTTCTATGATACAGGCATTGAAACTCAAGCAAACAGTAGAAAAAGGATTGGTACTAAAAATTCAGACAAAAAGTACAACGTATTTTCATAAAGTGACACCAAGTGTGCCTGCCTCTCTGGCCTGTCTTTGCATCTTTTCCACCTCATCCTCTGCCACTCCTAAGACAGCAAGAATAACCCCTCCTTTTTCTCCTCCTCATCAGCTTGCTCAATATGGAGACAACAAGGATGAAGACCTTTATAAAGATCCACTTTTACTTAATGAATAGTAATTATATTTTCTGTTCCTTATGATTTTCTTAATAACATTTCTGTTTCTCTAGCATATTGTAAAAATACAGTATATAATACATACGACATACAAAGTATGTGTTAATCAACTGCTTATGTTATTGGTAAGGCTTCTGGTCAGCATAGGCTATTAGCAGTTAAGTTTTGGGGCTGTCAAAAGTTACATGTGGATTTTCAAATGCATGGTAGCCCTGTGTTGTTCAAGGATTAACTGTATCTATTTTACAGTTTACTTATGTATTTAAAAACTTATTCATTTATTGTATTGTTGAGGGATACTTAACCTTTGATGCTTACAATTTCTGAGTAATATAGAAATTGGTTTTGTTAATATTTTAGTGTGTATATTTTGCTGAATACTTGTTCAAATTTTTTGTGAGCACATTGGAAATATTGGAAATTCTGATTTAGAGGGGTGGATCTGTTTATCTTTAGGAGATACTTCCAAAGAGTTTTTCTCAAGACAGTTTTTAATAATTTGATTTAACCAATTAACTGATATTAATTAAAGGAAAGGTAATTCATGTTTAAAGAAAATAAAAGTGTTCCAGAGAGAATAAAAGAAGTAATAATGAAAAACAACAAACAAATTGGGTCTAGGAAAAGTGGGCTAGGGATCCTATTTGGTCATATCTGGATCTGAACTGCAGCTGCCTTCATGAGATGAATCATGCCTGATTCCAGTCACTTCAGTCCTACCTAGAACACTTCACACTTGTTTGATTTTTTTCTATTCTTCCTCTACAAGCTGCACCTTTCTGACTACAACAATTTGCATCCTACAACTCCATAGAACATATTATGAGACTTTTGAAAGACTGCCTCTTTTCCCCTGGTTCTGCAACACTTTAAGGTGCATCTTATTTTTCTTAGGTTCCTGAAAAATGAGATGGGGGGATGCAGCCAATTTTAGCCACACTTCGTTTGGTTCTGTCCATACACTTGCCTGCTTTTCTTCCCTAGTGCCCTTGCCTGTCTATATTAAAAACACAATGCTCATTTACTTCCATCTCAGTTTTCTTCCTTTTGCCCTTGGGGCTCTACTCTGAATCTGATCAACACTTCACTGCTAGAGATCCTTATAAGCAGGAAGTACCTAGATCTTAAATTATATCTTCCAATTAAGTCTTGTCATCCAGAAGATCACTTCATGAGGGAACAAAGAAGAGAGAAAAGAAAGTATTTTATTATCTCATCAATTCTGTTCTCTGGTTGATTTCTCACTCCTTTTGGAACATAAATTAATTTGAAGAATGTTGGCTTTTAGAAAAAGGGGAGACAATTTATCAGTTACAAGACAAGACAAAGACATCAAGCCGGAAGTCCAAGTACCAGCACGCTGTCCTGAGAGTTGGGGATGTGGTGGCTGGTGTTTTTAAATACAGCTGGAAAGACTGCTTTTGATCTTAGTATGTGGAAGTTCAGATGACAATTGAAACTTTATCAATAAATTAAGCGCAATATGTTTAATACTATATAATATAAATTCTTGCCAAACATAATCAAAGTGTAAAAACATAAGTTACAGAGAAAGGGAAACCAGTAAATGATGCTTTAGGCCAACAGACATGAAAAGTTTTATGGAAAGGTTGCTTTTACCTTGGGCCTTTCAGGAATTTGTGAGACAAAAAAGAGAAGAAAGCATTCCTGACAGAAGGAACAGCATGAACAATGACACAGAACATAGAATACATAATCTACTTGGTGAATGCACACTCCTGAAATACGTTCTCCATCTTCTTTGCATTCAAAATGACTTGACCTCCACTGCAAGGCTACCCTGACTACAACCATAACACATTATTGTGTTCCTGCCTCAGTGCCTCATGCTACCTCCTCTATCTTGATTACCATCTCCCTGCTTTCACCAACCTCAGTCTTCCTAGACCGTCTGGCTTGAACTGAAATGCCACTTTCTTGCAGAGGCAGAACTTTTTCCCAACTATTCATTGTCAAGCAGGTCTTCTCTGCTACTCTTTTTCATACACCTTAATCTCTTTCATCTACAGAATTTAGCATAATTTGCAATTATACATGATCTCCCACTTACAGTGGTTCAGCTTACCATTTCTCAACTTTACAATGATACACAACTGTTCTGCTTTTCACTTTCAGTACAATATTCAGTAAATATCATGAGATACATGACAATTTATTTTAAAATAGACTTTATATTCGTGATTTTGCCCAACTGTAGGCTAATGTAAGTATTCTGAGCACTTTTAAGGTAGGCTAGGCTAAACTATAACGTTCAGTATGTTAAATGTATTACATGCATTTTCAACTTACAATATTTTCCATTTATAATGGGCTTATCAAGATAGAAAGTTATCACAAGTGGAGGAGCATTTGTATGTGTTTGTATATTTATTTATTCAATCTGAGTTTTGTGAACTAACTTGATAGCTCCAAGATGATAAAAACCATTTAAAATAATAATTTAAAATAACAGTGTCCCCAGCATTTAGCACAGTGCAGTTTACAGTAGGTATTTCATAAATATTTTATTAAATTACACTTTGGCTCTTTTGGATTCTATAGTAATAGTCAATTTGCATATGGACTCAGTTTCTGAGTAATATAATTCACCAATATATCCATAGAAATCTGCATAGTACACACTAAATCTACAAAACAGTTGAATGGATTCTTTACTTATTTACCATATTTAACATTTTGTGCCATTTTTTATGATGGCTCTGTATAACTCATATGGACTTAGTACCCCTACAGGATGGAACCCATGATTTCTGCATTCTTTTATCTGCAAAGGACCTCGCAAAACATCTTGCACAAGTTGCACTATTGACCCATGAAATCAGGCCAGTTCTTAGTAACTGGGACAGACCTGAGATACAGTCAAGTCTAACAGAGATGTAAACAAGGTGGTAGATCAGTCAGAAGTGGAACTGGACACGAAGAGGAGGCCTTTTATATTGTAGTGAGCATTGATTGTATTTTGAGGAAAGTATCTCAAATAATTCTCAGAAAAAGGTTGCTTCAAACTAAACTGAGGAAATGAGTCCCCTTAACTCAAGGCAATAGATTTATGCTTCTGAAATAATACACTGCTGGTCTTCAAGGACCAGAACCCATGCTCTTGTTTCCTTTGGGGGTCAACAGTTCTATACAGTGCCTGGGGAATATTCTGTCTCTTGGAATTATCAATCTCAGGCACTTCCGAAGTCCTTAGCTACCTGTTAATTGGGGCTCTTAGTCTCAAACTTCTTCCCTGAGCTAGATTTGGGTACCTATCAAGAGTACAGTTTCCAGATTTACCAAATGCAAGTATGAGACACCTAGTATATTTGGGAATATATTTATACTAGAAAAGTTATTTGTTGTTTATCTGCAACTCAAATTTAACTGTGTTCTTTGTTTTATCTAGCAATTCTAATCAACAGGACCCTCTGGCTTAGACATACAATTGACTTGTTCTGTGTAGATCTTGAGTGCATGCCTAGGAATAAAATGTGTACATCAAAAGGTGTCTTAACTCAAGAATTTAGCTTTGAGAATTCTAGTTCTGGGGGAAACAATATGAAGACACTATGGTAGGGGGGTCTCCAATCCCCAGGCCACAGACCGTTACTGTCTATGACCTGTTAGGAACCAAGCCACACAGCGGAGGTAAGCAGCAGGTGAACAAGAGAAGCTTCATCTGTATTTACAACTGCTGCCCATTGCTCACATTACCACCTGACTTCTGCCCCCCACCATCCCTGCCGGCAGATCAGGAGCTGCATTAGATTCTCATAGCATCATGAACCCTACTGCGAACTGCACATGTGAAGGATCTAGGTTGCATGCTCCTTATGAGAATCTAATGCCTGATGATCTGTCACTGTCTACCATCACCCCCAGATGGGACCTTCTAGTTGCAGAAAAACAAGCTTGGAGCTCGCACTGATTCTACATTACGGCGAGTTGTATTATTATTTCATTATATATTAAAATGTAATCATAATAGAAATAAAGGAGACAATAAATGTAATATGCTTGAATCATCCTGAAACCATACCCACTCTGGGTCCATGCAAAAATTGCCTTCCACAAAACTGGTCGCTGGTGCCAAAAAGGTTGGGGACTACTGCACTAAAGAATTAAATGTTTCCATTTAGCTCTTAGCTAAAACTTCATCCTGTAGAGAATCTATCACAGCTATCCTATGTGAACATGAACATGGTGGTCTTTGTATAAAGAAAATGGAAAGAATAAAACTTTAAGATAAGACATATGCTATAATCAGAATAAAAATACACACACAGAGAGAGAGAGAGAGACAGAGAGAGAGAGAGAGAGAGACAGAGGGAGAGATTGAGAGAGAAAGAGAAAAAGAGAATAAAAAGAGCCAGACTTGAGTTTGGCCAAAAAGCCTACCTTTGAACAAAAGGGTGTGAAAGCTAAAGTTAAGGTGTACTTTATCTTAGATGACTTCAAAGATTCTGTTTTTCTAGTGCAATGGGGGTCAGCAGGCATCATTTAAAAATAATAAACTTCAAAGGGAAATAAAGAACAAAACCAAACAAAGGCAAAATGATATTTTGTTAAAGAAGGGCTATAAGTTTTATTCTAAGTCATGTAACCAATGCAAACAAACGATTGTGATTCTCATCAGTAAAATAAAGAAAAAAAACAGCTGCTTCTCTGGAGAAGCAAAGTAATTCCTAGTCCTTAGCCCTAAGGGAAATTTCTTCCTTGAACTCCCAGAGAGAAGATGCTACATAGTTTACTGAATAATGTCTTCAACATCCACTCTACAGTCAATCAATTTGTTCTTTAATTCATTCATTCATTTAAAGTGTTTTGAGTGCCTGCAGTGTGCCAGGTATTGTTTCCATCACTGGAGATATAGCAGTGAACAGAGTAAATCTTCAAGCTCATGGAGCTAATATTTTTATAATAAGAATATGTTTGACCTAGAATATCACATCTTATTATTTTTCTCCCTAAGAATACTGTAATGTTTTAAAAGAGTTTATTTTCCAACCTTGTTGAGTATCTACCAGTCTAGTTGGCTTCATAATAATGGAGTCAGCAAATTCTACTTGTTGGGAAAACGTGTCCAAGCTCAGGGTCCTGATTGGGACCCACTGCGCTAGAAATGGGCTGGAGCTTTCACTTCTGGCTCATTCACATCTCAGCTCTGTAACGTATCTTGCTTCTGTAGTTTCTTGCGGGGCCGCCAGGATTTACATGTTTTACATCACTTCATTCTCACAATCGTTTTAGGAGATAAGAAAAATGAGATCCAGATAATGTGAACTTCTGGCGGCAACATGGCTAGTAAGTGGTAAAATTTATGCTGCTTTCTATTATACCATCTTCAAATTCTGGTTGACCTCCACCATTCAAGAATCCTATGCAAACAAAACTGCCTAACTATGGCCAATTGACACAAGACCAGTCTCAGACGGGACCCTGGTACTTCCAATGCTAGCAGCTGGATTCAGCGTGGACTGACTTGTCAGATAGATGTGCGAGTGTGAATACTTTCTGTTTCAAGTATGTGTTTTAACCTAGTGAGATGGAAATCTGGGTGTGGTTAAAACGTAAGACCTTCCTCCTGATGTATCGCTATCCCGTGGAATCTTGACTAAGAGAGACAGAAGTGAAGATTGGCATATCTTGAATAGTGAATCTCCCTTTGCTCTCCAAACTCCAGGAACTCAACACCCCCTAGGCTGCTTCTACTCCCTTACTTCTGCTTCCTTGGGCTAGTCTCATACCCAAAGAACCATCCTCGTTCTTACACTAACCTCTCTGTGGAAGCTACTGGTTATCCAGAGACACTACTAACAGTATGAGCATGGCTGGGCCCTCAGTGTGGGTAAAAATTTCATATTCTGAGTTCTGACTCAGCCAAGCACAGTGCTGATAAGACCTCAGCTCACGCTCTGCTTTCACTAAGATAATGGGACTCCTTAATAGACCAAATTCTGCTACTAATGCTGGAGTCTTTTTCCTCACTTCCTTCTCACTTGGTTACCCTCCACTGGTTCTTTACGCTTTACTCGCAGAAGTGATTTTGGACACAAACTATAGGAGCCAAAAGCCAAATGTGGATATTTAAATTTATATTAATCTAAAAAAGAAAACTTTTTAGAACGTATTGGCAAATTAATGATTGCTAACAGGATTCTCATAGTTGTAATTAATTATAATTTATTTTATTACACCTAGAATTAGCTATTTATTCACTGAAGCTCTCCCTTACTCACCCAAACACACTATACCCTCCTCCAATAGTAGCCTAAAAGCATTTAACAGTACCAGGAATTGAATCTATATGGCTCTTACAGATCCATTACTGTTCACATTTTCTGTGAGAGTTAACTCATTTCACCATGCTCGATCTTGACACAACTGGCTTGTGCTTCTCTGTTGCCCCTATTAACCCTGCCCTATTCCAATTCTAGGTCTGTCTAAACGTTAAGAGTGGGAATCATGTCTGTTTATTTGTGCATCCCAGCCACCTAGTATAAAGCCTCACATGTAAGATGCTCTTAAGGAAAAAGAATGAAGGAAGGAAGGAAAGAGCTAGAAAACAATTAATAAATGCTTGAGTTGCAAAGTAATTGGCTCAAAATCACAGAGTTAGTAAATGAAGAGGCCAAAACAAGCTGAGATCATTTAGTTCTCAACTTCTTAAAGTGGAGCCTGAATTCTGACATACCATTTTTATCAAGGTGTACGAAATTTTTGTAGGAAAGTTTAACCCCTATAAGAATCTTCTTCTGGGTAGAATCTGCTCAACTCAACAGACAAATATTGAACACATATACTTGTTCCAAACACCATGCTTTATTCTGGGAATACACTGATAGCACAGATGTTGCCCCAGCCCTCTGGGGAGCTAGTAGTGTTGAAGGTCATGCAAACCCACACAGATTTTATTAATAAAACGTGGTATCCAAAGATTATATTGTGTGTGTGTGTGTGTGTGTGCGCGTGTGTGTGTGTGTGTATATAACACACAGTTAATGCCAAAGATGTTTAATCTATCATGAGTAGATTATACTCTATTATAAGGAGATCACCTATAGAGGGAGGGTTTAAGTTGGGGTATAAAGAATTGCAAAAGTGGCCAGGCACGGTGGCTCACTCCTGTGATCCCAGCACTTTGGGAGGTTGAGGTGGGTGGATCACAAGGTCAGGAGATCGAGACCATACTGGCCAACATGGTGAAACTCTGTCTCTCCTAAAAATACAAAAATTTGTCAGGTGTGGTGGTGTGCGCCTATAGTCCCAGCTACTTAGGAGGCCGAGGCAGGGGCAGGAGAATCATTTGAACCCAGGAGGCAGAGGTTGCAGTGAGCCGATATCATGCCACTGCACTCTAGCCTGGGTGACAGAGAAAGAAGACTCCGCCTCAAAAAAAAAAAAAAGAATTGCAAAAGTTTATCCAACAAGATAACGGAAATAAGGATGGCAGGAAGAAGAAAAAGTTCATGCCATGTGATACCATGGCAATTGTGTGAAGATGGTAGCACATTTGACAGAAGAAAAACATCTTAGAACATAAATATGTATAGAAAAGTGGATGAAAAAGGCATAAAGGTGTATAAAAATGAGAAAAGTAAGGAGGCCGTTTAGAAAGGGCATTGGGTACCGTACACCTGTGGCAAGAGACACATACCTGACCCTTTCTCTACTTAAAACTGATGGAGGAAATTTAAAGCAGAGAGGGAGTTTCTTGGAAAATGAAATAAACTCTTATCCACAGAATTTTCTACATTGTAACACAGAACACACATAAGATGGCATGTACCCCATTCGACTTTTTGCAAGTTGGCTAGATACTTCTTTTTTTGCTTAGTTCCTGAGCACTTGAACAGTAAATATTCATAAGCAAATAATAATGATGGAACACGTTATAATTTTACAATGCACTTTACACGACAAGCTTATTTGAAGGCACATTTTATAATTCTTCTGAGATTTGGTTTACATATATATGTATATAGGGTATCTGACAACACTATGTATGTGTATGTATAATACACACACACACACACACACACATATGTGGTGTTGATACCTATCTTCCAGGGTGGCCAGGAATTTTAAGCATTCATAAAAGTAATGCTACTACAAAGTAAGATTTATCTAAATATGATAGGTTTTATAGGACACATAAGAGTATTCCATATCACTTTTTCAAATCACTCATTTATAATAATGTGAGTAACATTTTACCAGTACATACAAATGTGCCACAAACTGTATGGTACATATCTTTTAAATATAAAAAAAAATTGAGAGAGGATTATCATCATGATCATTTTGCATTTTGTAGATGAGAAAACCGGAGATTAGAGATGTTAAATAATCTGCCTAAGATTATATATCAAGTAGGAGGTAAGAACAAGGATTTGAACTAAGAAAGGCTGACCCGAAGCGTATGTATTTCACTATTATACTAACCAGCAAGAAACAGAGCTTGTGAATTTAATCTTCCAACTTGTGTGTGCTCTGCCAGGTAAACAGTAGTATGCTTGAGCTAACAACCTAGGCTGCTTTGCTTCCAGCCCAGGGCAAACCTTTGTAAGGTCATTGAAAAATGTATTTCTTTGTAACTCTCTAGGGTCTGTGGGTCCAGTAGGCTGCTTTCCTTTGTGTCAGATACACCTGAAGATATGTCATAATACTCTCCCTTCATACCTCTAGGATCACTTAAAATGGACAAATATACAAAGTTCCTGTAAGGTCCAAACAGCCAGGCAGCTAGGGCTGGGAGAGCAATGCAACCCACAACTACCTTCACATTCCTGACAGCTGTGGACTGCTCCTGTCTTCCTACTTTACACCATGCAATGGTAAGAGACTGTTTATCATTGGTCAGTTTCCATGGCAACCACTTCTTCCACAGCACTGTCTTTGTATTATAGAAGTTGCTAAAAGGATAAAAATATATGAAAAATAACGAAGAGTTTTTATTGCATGCCTTCTCTAGAGTGTGGCAGGTAGAGGAAAGAGTAGAAGCACAAGTCTGTAAGACTGTAGCAGGGAATCACAGCACCATGAGCAATTTTGTTAATACAAAAGATGTAATCTCATAACCACAGTGGAGTGTAATTTCCTGTCTGTGCTGTGGGAATATGTACATTCTTATTTTTACTCATGGATGGTTATGAGAAGTTGGCGAACGATGTTTTACACCTGGTATTTTAGTCTTTGACATGGTTCTGTCTGGATTAATGAAACTAGGTATTCAGGGTATTTAGCTGGTGATAGCCATGCAACCATCAAAAGCCACCACAGTCCTTGTTCAATGTTAGTCGATGAGATGCTGCTTCACATGAGGCTTAAGGTTTTAGGCAATAAAACCTCCTTTTAAGAGCTTTTGTGAGGTGGAAACGATCACCAGATTGAGAGTCAGGACATCTGTTTTCTAACCCCTAGCTCTATGACCCAGAACAAGGTGTCTAATCTAGCTACTCTTCAATCTCCTCATCTATAAAGAAAGAAGGTCGAACTGTATGGTTCCCACCAGCTCTGAAAATCTTAGAGTCTGTAGATTTGAGTTCTGAAGAGCTATGTCAGTATGGCAAGAATAGAAAAAAATAACCAGGAAAGCTCTAATAATAACAATAATGTCTATTTTCTGGCACAGTAAGGTTTTGAGGACAGGCACATGAGCTCTATCTTCACGGTAATATTTTGAGGGAGTGGTTATTATCCCCGTGTCGCAGATGAAGAAGCTGAAGATTAGAAGGATGCTCTCATTGTTCAAGACCACCAAGTTTACATGTAGCAGAGCTAGCCTTTAAACTCAGGTCTGCTGACTCTACTGCAGACAGGCTTACATCCTAATCTGGCAATGGGAGACAAAATTATAACTGATTTCTGGAAATTCCTTAAACACATACATGCAATATCCCATATTTTGTAAATCGCCAAACTCAATAAATTGAAGGAAAAAAAATATCCTATTGCAGAGAAAACAAGACTGGCAGAGGCATCTCTTGCATCTTTTTTTTTTTTCTTTCAAGACAGAGTCTTACTCCATCACCCAGGCTGGAGTGTAGTGATGCCATCACTGCAACCCCGCCTCTCAGGTTCAAGTGATTATCCTGTCTCAGCCTCCAAAGTAGCTAAGACTACAGGCACATGGCACCACACCCAGCTAATTTTTGTATTTTTAGTAGAGTCAGGCTTTCACCATGTTGGCCAGGCTGGGCTTGAACTCCTGACCTCAAGTGATTTGCCTGCCTCGGCCTCCCAAAGTAGTGGGATTATACAAGTGTGAGCCACCATGCCCAGCCTCTTGCATCATTTTTATGTGCAATCAGGAAATACTTTGGTACACACATCACTGAGAGAAGAACTTGGTAATTAGGAGAACCAAGTTCAGGCTTGGAGCTGTAATCCCTCATCAGGTCTCATCACTTGAAGACAAAGAGCATATTCAATGACCTCTAAAGGACAATAAGCTTTTCTGAGCATAGAGTTTCTGTGACCTTAGCACCTAGAAGAGAGGTTGGTACACAGCAAGCAGTCAATAACATCTGAATAAAGGATTAATCATGTTCCAGATCTATGAATCAGTCATTCATGATTCTAAGTTACTGATCTTAATTGGTTGTCTTTGGTTGTTGTGCTGGACTCATACTGACTTCAATAGGAATGGCACCAGGTTCAAGAGGATGAAGAAGAGTCCTGAAGCCAGCGAAGGAGACATAGGGTTTATTGAGGACTTACACATAGGGACGGTTCAGTGCAGGAAGGGTGGAGAGGAGAGCCACAGCCACTTGTAAAAAGCAGGCAGTTTATACAGTATTTTCAGTTATCACACTCCCCCTAACATCCTCCATCTGGAAACCTTGATTTAACTCAAACAGAGGGCCTCAGTCCCCAGTATGACCATGTTCCATGGGACAGGCAGGCGGTTCAAGTGTTCCTCATAGATCAGAAATCAGTCTCCCATTAGTCACTCCCAAATTCCTTAGGTCAGAATTCCAAACACAGATTCAGGTACCTCTGCCATACAGGGCCATTCTCAGGGTATGGTTAAGTTATTGCTGTCTGGTGCATCTGCCACACCTCTAGTTTATTTCACCTAGATTTTTCTCTGGTTCAAAAACCAAGCTCAACTATCTTCACAATACTGCTACCTATGCCTAGGGATGACACATTTTCCATTTTCCCAAGAAAGCTCCAATTATATGGGTATAATTGGAATAGTGAACCTTCTACTTTCATATGATCGTAAATGATATGATTCTACCTATGTTCCCCACAATTATAACAGAGCCTCAAATTCCCATTGGAAACATAAAGGAACAGGGGAAATGTAAGAAAATGTCTCCTAAGAGTTTGAAGATTTTGCAAAGAACAAAAATAGAACTACTGGCCGGGCGCGGTGGCTCATGCCTATAATCCCAAGCACTTTGGGAGGCTCAGGTAGGCAGATCACGAGGTCAGGAGTTTGAGACCAGCCTGGCCAAGGTGGTGAACTCCCATTTCTACTAAAAATACAAAAAAAAAAAAAAAAAAAAAACTAGCTGGGTATGATGGCACACACCTGTAGTCCCAGCTACTTGGGAGGCTGAGGCAGGAGAATCACTTGAACCCAGGAGGTGGAGGTTGCAGTGAGCTGAGATTGAACCACTGCACTACAGCCTGGGCAATAGAGGGAGACAGAAAGATAAGAAAGAAGAAAGAAAGAAAGAAAGAGAAAGAAAGAAAGAAAGAAAGAAAGAAAGAAAGAAAGAGAAAGGGAGAGAGAGAGAGGAAGGAAGGAAGGAAAGAAGGAGGGAAGGAAGGAAGGAAATAGAACTACCATTCAGTCCATCAATCCCAGTCTTCCTAAAGGAAAATAAATCATCATATGAAAAACATACTGGCACTTGCATGTTTACTGCAGCACTATTCATGATAGAAAAATCTACCTATGTCTATCAACAGATGATTGAATAAAGAAAATGGGGTATATATGTACCATAGAATACTACTTAGCCATAAAAATAAATGAAGTCATGTCTTTTGCAGCAACATGGATGGAATTGGAGACCATTATCTTAAGTAAAATAATTTAGAAGCAGAAAGCCAAGTTCTGCATGTTCTTATGTGTAAGTAGGAACTAAATAAGGTGCACGTGTGGGCATAGATAGTGGAATAATAGAATGTGATAACTCAGAAAGGTGGGAGCGTGGAAGTGTGGTAAGGAACGAGAAATTACTGAATGGGTATACAATATGCTCTTTTGGGTAGTTACCTTAAAAGCCCAGATTTTGCATGATCTATGTAGGATATCATGTAACAAAACTGCACTTGCACTCCCTAAATATATAACTTTATATAACTTTGGAAGCAGGAGCATCATCTGTGTTTCACCAGTTGCCTTAACCGATACCAAAGAGTGATATACAGAGGTAGATTTCAATTCAAGATGGAGAAACCTTCTCTAACAATGTACCCTACTGAGTGATGGTTATACTAACCACTATGCAGCATACCCAGGTAACAAACCACACTCGCACCCCCTTAAATCTATAAAAATGAAAAATAATTATTTCCTATGAGTTTGAGCTGCTAAATTTTGAAATGGATTACCAGCAAGTATGGGACTGCTTCTTCTCTAGGGATATTCAGAAACAGGATTAACTTTTATATCATTAACATAAAACATTGCTTTCTTAGAATGGTACCGAAATAGATAAGAATGGAATAGGAGACAAATGGAATGGGCGAGTCCTCAAGGTAACTTCCTGATCAGTAGTTCCAAGTAATGGGAATGCAGTGAGTAGTGTGTTAACAGATGGCAGAGAAAACCAGGGCTGCTTAGTTTTTATGCACCTGTTGTTTAAATCAAAGTGAACGATCTGCAAACTGAAAGCCATGAAACCGATGCAATTAATGGGGAATTGAAGGCTACAATGTGAGGTGATATGGAGTAAGCCTTATCTTCTTTATATTCATTCAGGCTTCCAGGTGCAGACAAATGACATCTAAATGTACCAGAAGATCTTGCTGATATAAGTACAGAGGAACTGCAAATCATCTTGTTGAATCATGTAAAATGAAGGGTGTTAGGAAAGTGAAAGTGGAGAAGTGTTACTCCAATTTCTAATAAGGAAAATAAACTAGATTACAGAACCAAGCAATTGATGATATCTTTTATCCAGCCAGGAAGGATTCTGGCACAGAATATCTGTGGCCATATAATATACCTAACAAAAAGGGGCTCCCCAAAATTCTGCATAAGTTCACTGGGAAAAACTTAGGCCTTTATTTTCCAGGTTGATGAAGTCATTAAAATATTTAAACAGAAGAAAGGTGTAACTTATATTGCCTTGATATTAGCAATATATGCGACCAAGTCTCTCCTTCTGTAGCCTTATGAACATGTTAGAAAGTGTATGCTGCAAAGTGGGTCATAGCTGTTACACTGAACCTATGAAAGTCCTATTTTCTTCCTATTAACAGATAAATTAAGTTACTGCCCAAGTTAACACAATAAGAATTAGAGGAGCCAGATTTTAAACCCAGGCAATCTGACTTCAGGATCCATGTGCCAAACCACTATGTGATAATGCTTCTTTACTTTAACAAGCTATAAACAGGTCTTATCCAATTTTCAGATTTGCCTTTTCTTCCAGATAAACATGAAACTTGTTGCCCATTTGTATGTCCTTTTGAGAAATTTATATTTAGGTCTTTTCCTCATTTTTAAATCAGGTTATATTTCTTGCTATTCAGTTTCATACATGTTTTAGATATTAACCCCAAATAATACTGGAAAAAAAGGGCAAATGACAGAATTAATATTCAAACATATGTGGACAGATTTGGAATGTAGTTGGTTCAAATCTTTGCAAAAAATGGAACAGAGTTAACACCATTCAGTCAACCAACATTTTCTAAATCATATGTATTGGTTTTTCACCAGATACCATGGGGAGACAAAGTTCATTAGTAAGTGATTCTTTCCTTCATTAAGTTTCTCTACAGTAAAACTTATGCTCAGGGATTAAGGCAACACAAGGACCAGCATAGGGTTATGAATATAAACATTGTAGCCAACCTGAAATGGACTGAAGCCTCACACCAACTACCAGTCATGAGAACTCACCCACTTTACTTAACTTTGGAAGCAGGAGCCCCATCTGTGTTTCACAAAATATCTTAATACCAAAGAGTGATATGTAGAGATAGGTTTCAATTCAGAATGGAGAAACCTCTAACAATTTGAATAGGAAAAAATAAAAGCTATGGCTGATTCCATATTTTGACTATTGTGAATTGTGTTGCAAGGAATGTGGGAGTGCAGGTATCTCTTTGACATACTGATTTTATTTACTTTGAATATATACCAGTAGTGGTATTGCTACATTATACACTGGTTCCTTTTTTAGTTTTTTGAGGAATTTCCATAGTGTTTTCCATAATGGTTGTATTAATTTACATTCCCACCAACAACGTACAAGGCTTCTTTTATCTCCAAATCCTCAGTAACATTTGTTAATTTCTTGTCTTGTTTATAATAGTCATTCTAACAAGTGAGAGGTAATATCTATTTGTGGTTTTAATTTACATTTTCCTAATAATTAGTGATATTGAGCATTTCTTCATAAACTTGTTAGCCATTGGTATGTCAGAAATATCTACTTAGATTTTTTTTTTGCCCATTTTTAAACGAGGCTATAAGTTTTCTTGCTATTGAGTTTCTTATATATTTTGGATATTAACTCCTTATCAAATGTCTCTTCATTCTGTTGTTTCTTTTGCATTGCAGAAGCTTGTTGGTTTGATGGAATCCCATTTATTTATTTTTGCTTTTGTTGCCTGCACTTTGGGAATCATATCTAAAAACTCATTGCCCAGACCAATGTCATGGAGCTTTCTCCTACATTTTCTTCTTGTAGATTTATAGTTTCATATTGCACTTTTAAGTCTTAAATTCATTTTTAGTTTATTTTCACATATGATGTGAGATAAGGGTTTACTTCATCAATCAATGAATGGACAAAGAAAATACACACACACACACACATATATATCATATACATATATATGTATATAAATATGCTCACATACACAATGAGTACTATTTAGCCTTAACAGAGAAGAAAATCCTCTTATTTGCAACAACATGAATAAACCTAGAGGAATTTTGTTGAATGAAATCAAACAGGTACAGAAAGATATATACCACATAATCTCCCTTCTGTGTAGAATCTAAAACAGTTGAATTTAAAGGAACAGAGAGTAGAATGGTGTTACCAGGGGTTAGGGGGTGTGGTAGGAAGATTAGGGAGATGTTGATTAAAGGACACAAAATTTAAATTAGACAGCAGAAATAAGTTCAAGACATCTATTGTATAAGATGATGACTATAGATAATAATGATGCATTGAATAATAGAAAATTTTTAAGATAGTATAAATGTTCTCTGCACACACACACAAATGATAAGTATGTGGGATAATCCATATGTCAATTAGCTTGATTTAGCTTTTTCACAATATATATATTTCAAAACTGCATGTTGTGCATCATAACTATGTACAATTTTTGTCAAAATATTAAAAAATAAAAGCTATGGCATCCTAATCATTGGATGTGCTGACTTGGGAATTATATTATTATCTTAATTGACTTTACACTATTTTACTAGATGAATTAATGTCCAAGATAACTCTCAACTTTGCATCCAAACATAAGGCTCTAGTATCCAGAATAAATAGGAGATTGATGCAGGTTTTCTGATCAAAATTAAACCTGGAAAATGAAAGTTTTGGGATTGGCATTCTGACTATATCTACCAGGTTTTAAATAATAGTAATAGCAGACAATGTTTAGAGAGCTCTTACTGTTTGCTGGAGAACTTACTGGGTGCACATTACAAATCTGAATTAATGAATTCAAATAACAAAGTAGAAAGAACTTATTATATCTGCCAGAAACTTAACCAGGAATAAAAGAAAACCTGTCATCAAGGAAGGACCAACGCCATCTTAAAGTAGAAGTCACAATGAAATGCTAAACCATGCTTTCCCAGTAGAATCCAGTTTAGAGCTTTACCAGAGTGTAGTGTCCATCTACATCATGCTCCCTCTCTTCATATTTTGGAAATCTTCAGGAAAAAGTTCGAACCCTTGACCCCTTTCTCTATTTTCCAAGGCAGGACCTCCCTCTGCTTTCTAGCTTTATTTTTGTTGTTGTATTTCTTCTAGCTATTTCTTTTGGAATCACTCTCATTAATGCCAACTGATTCCTTTCTCTTGTACCTCCTTCTTCCCTACTCCTCCAGGGAGCTCAGTAGTACAACTTGGTGAAACAGTAGAATGAACACCGGCCTTGGGCATAGCATCTGGGTTCAAATCTTGGCTCTGAACTTTTTATCTGTAAGACCTTAAGAAAGATCTTAAACGTCTCTGAGCCTCATCTATAAAATGAAAGGGAGCAGTGTTTTCCAGGCTAATGTAATAATGCAATGTGATTTTTTTCTTGAGAGATTTATCCAAGAGTCAGATACATGGAGATCAAATTTACCTGTTTACTATCAATAAAGCTGGATAGGAGACTTAGGTTGAGCTATTGCCAGAATCAAGATTTTCAAGACAATTCCTCTGTGGAATGACTGGCCTCCCCATAACAGGCTAGACTAGTGCATGGAGGAACTGAGAATGTACAAGTCTCAATAACAACTTAATCTGAAAAATAAAGGAGGAAAGAAGCCTAGGTAAGGCATACTTAATGCCTTATCAATTTCAGGAACTCTCTGAATAATTACTCCTCCCATGGGAAGAAATGAGAGCAGGAGTGGAGAGAAGGGCCACTTCCAAAAGAACAAATCAAAGAGTCTATTTTATTTAGGCCCCAGACAGAAATTCAAGAAGGAGAAGAAAATATTTCCTCCCACACAAAACAGCAATAAATGGAAAGCCAGGTATAGGATTATGGTATTCCAAGTGGGACACAAAAGGAGCTTAGCTGGTGGATGTCATGTACAGGAAAAAGAGGATTATTTTCCACAGGTAAATACCTTCAGTAGAACAGGCAATGTCATAAAATCTAACTAGTCCCTGGTATTGCACAGGCAGAGAGCAGCAAAGGTTTAAGAAAAGTCACTTCAAGTATGGATGATGATGTTACAGAGAGAGATAGAAAGACTGGATAGTGAGAAATTTTGTAATGAAGATAACCATCTCCAGCTTTTTCTGATTGTTTGTTTTTTTCAGGGACAGTTATCGATATTGACCCTCCTTGTCTTGTATTGTTTGATGCTTGCCAGCAAGTGTACTGCATCTTAAAATTTTTATTCACCGAATAGTTTTGCTGTAGAACAGTCAGTCAAAAGTCATTATTCAGAGGGCAAATGTTTCAAGAGAGGCTCTTTATGCCAAAATATCCAAGTATCACAACTTCAGATATTTCCAAACATATTATTTTAATATCATTATCATTACGCTACTGCTTTAAATGAGATTTTTCTGCAGCTGGCTTTTTTCACTTGTTGTTTTGGGGTTATAATAGAATATAGTAGTTTCCAAGGACAAAAAAATCAATACACACATCTAAAAATACCTTGCTATTATCTCAGCTTGCAGTTCTGCCAGCTTTAAAAAGAAAGAAAAGAACAGTGGAGATAGGTTTCCAGGGCCTGGCATTTGGGATTCTATTTGATGATTTCCAAATCAGTGCACCAGAAATATCCACAACATCTCTCTGTAAGGATGGCTCTCCTGCCTTGTTTTCCAGTAGTGCAAAACCTCTGCTACTACGAGGTAATTCTACTTTTCATTTCTCCCCATTACCTCCTACTTTCAGATGTTTGCTTGTAGTTTGGATGTAGCAAAGGTCTATGGAATGGGTGTATGCCTCTGTGTGTGGGGGACTGAAGAGGCACATGTGTATTCAGTGTTCCCAGAAGCTTGATTTCAAAAATTAGGGGAGGCTGAGAGTCACGCCCAGAGCACAAGAGAAAAAAAAAGCACTCTTTTTCTCAGTCTCCGTCCAAGCGATGAGAAAATTTGCTTTTGGGGATTGGTCCAAACTCTTTCCTGGCTTGCAAAATTTTCTAAAACTGGGGAACTTATTTTCTAGTAAATATCCCCTTCTCTACTGCTGACAGGAGAAACTGGAAATTGACAGGGGTTGATTTTGAATTTAACATGTCCAGTGCTTTCTCAAATCCTGTGGGGAACATAAACATTCAGCAAGACTCTTACTCCTTTACAAACAATTTAACATGCAAATTGTGTGCGTCAAAGTATGTGTGACTGAGTTTGTGGCAGGAATTCAAAGGAGAATCTATGGTGAAGACCATCTGGATTGGCTTTTTGGAGAAGATGGTGAGTGTGATGGGACTTAAAGTACATTAGCTTTTTTTTTTTTTGAGACAGTCTCTCTCTGTCACCCAGACTGGAGTGCAGTGGTGCGATCTCAGCTCCCAGGGTTCAAATGATTCTCCTGCCTCAGCCTCCTAAGTAGCTGAGACTACAGGCACATGCCACTGTACCAAGCTAATTTTTGTATTTTTGGTAGAGATGAGTTTTCACCATGTTGGTCGGCTGATCTTGAACTCCTGACCTCAAGTGATCCTCCTCGCCTCGGTCTCCCAAATTGCTAAAATTACAGGTGTGATCCACTGCACCTAGCCAGCATTTGAACGAAGTGGAGACCATGACGTGAGACATGTTGAAAATAGCAGGTTGTAGGTCCTTCTGGAGGACTTGAGGAAAGTAGGGGCTGGACTTATCACTTCAGGTTCTTTAGGGCAGTTCCTTAAATGCCGTTTTGAGCCAGAATTGAATATTGGTTTAACAAACGAGCTCTGAAATCACACAGGCCTGAAATTTAAACCTGAGTTCTTTCCTACATTTTTGAATAATTTAATTAACCATAATCAACCTCAAGTTACCAAACTGTTTTGATAAAGGAGTAAAGGTAATGAGGCAATATTAAAGACAAAATTATATAATATCCTCATTCAACCAATATCCTTGAGGCAGACATATAGAATTTTTAAAATTCTAAGCACTGACGTATATGTTTAAACAAAACAGACAAAAATCATAATAAAAATTGTCTGGTACATGGTCACCAATCAATAAATGATGGCTCTTAGCTTGATGCATTAAGCTTTATGAGAGAGAAGCTGAGGTTTTCAGAATTGTGACGAAGAAACATAGATCTGTCCTGAGGGAATAGGATGGAGTGGGAATAGGCAGAAAGCTGGAAGGCAGAGAGACTAGCTGAGAAGATATCGTCAAGAGTCCTCCTAATGACAGTGTCACGACTGTGCAGGCGGTGGATAAAAAGTGCTGAGAAGCAGAGTTCAATATAGCACATTGGCCCCTAGAATCTTATGCCAATATATCCAGGAATAGTTCAGTTTGCAGACCTGCCCATCATCAAAAAAACATCACTAGACTTACCATTGAGTGTGTATAAAGGCATCTTGACCTTTATTTACTTTTGAGAACAGCAGTTTTCCTAGGATCTCAGTTGGGAAAGAGGCTTATAAATAAACCATTTTGCTTGTTCACTGAACTAGGCTGTCACTCACGAGGAAGTGCTGACTCAGATGATGCTGAGTAAGTTGGAATGTTAACATGAAGGTCTTTGAGGGGAAAAGAAACAACATTTCTCTTCCCTTAAATCAGAGGAAGTAAAATTGAGGAGGCTGTGGTTTCAGCTCATTAAATGATCCTCAGCGTATTCATCAAATGCCTTGTCAAGAGTTTTATAATCGACAAAAGGATTCTCTTTTCTCTAATTGTATATACCTTAGAGTCTAGCAAATAGCCTGTCTTAAAGGTAAACAACCTCCTCCCTTTCTGCAACCGTAGGACTTTTTGATTTTTTCACTGTTAAGTGTGCTTAGAGAAAGAAAGCAGCAACAATAGTAATAGCATTTGGGGAGCTCTTGCGATTTGCTGGCGCACGTACCATGTGCCAAATGCACTTCACACATCTGAATGAATGAATTCAGTTAAAAACTATAGAGGACTTATTATATGTTCCCCACTGTGACGGGATCCAGAAACTTAACCAGGAATCAGACAATACCTGTTATCAAAGAAAGACTAACACCATCTTAAAGTAGAAACTCACAATGAAATGCTAAACCATGCTTTCTCAGTAGAAGCCAGTTCAGAGCCTACCAGCGTCTACTCTCCATCTATATCACCCTCCCTCTCTTGATATCCTGGAAATCTTCAGAAAACAGTTCAAACCCTTGACCTTTATTTTCCAAGGCAGAACTTGCCTCTCCTTTCTGGCCTTACTTTTTTGGTTTTTGCTCCTTTTAGCTAGTTCTTTTGGAATCACTCTCATCAATACCAACTGATCCCTTTCCCTCATACCTCCTATTTCCCCACTCCTCCAGGGAGATCAGTAGTACAACTTGGTGAAGCAGTAGAATGAGCACTGTACAACTTGGTGAAGCAGTAGAATGAGCACTGGCCTTGGGCATAGCATCTGGGTTCAAACCTTGGCTCTGTACTTTATATCTATATGACCTTGAGAAAGATATTTAACATCTCAACTATAAAATGAAAGGGAGCAGTGTTTCCCAAGCTAACATGATAATGCAAAGTGATTTTATCTTGAGAGATGTATCCAAGAGTCAGATAGATGGGAATCAAATTTACCTCTTTACCATCAGTAAAGCTGGGTAGGAGACTATTGCTTGAGTTATTGCCAGAATGATTA
Organism: Cacajao melanocephalus; assembly: GCA_963573385.1. Lineage (NCBI taxonomy): Eukaryota > Metazoa > Chordata > Mammalia > Primates > Pitheciidae > Cacajao > Cacajao melanocephalus. Next base: position 21,472 of record CAUYLG010047514.1, on the reverse strand, counting down.
TTTTCATTACAATTTCTCTGTGGAATGACTGGCTTCCCTGTAACAGGCTAGACTAATACATGGAGGAACTGAGAATATACAAGTCTTAATAACAACCTACTCTGAAAAATGAAGGAGGAAAACAGCCTAGGCAATTGATAGGGTTTGGCTCTGTGTCCCCATTCAAATCGCATCTTGAATTGCATCCCCATAATCCCCACATACCATGGGTGAGACCCGGTGGGAGGTAATTGAATCATGGGGCCCATTTCCCCCATGCTGTTCTCATGATAGTGAATGAGTTCTCACATGATCTGATGGTTTTATAAGCATCTGATATTTCCCCTGCTGGCACTCATTCTCTCTTCTGCCACCCTGTGAAGAGGTGCCTTTCAGCAAGTTTCCTGAGCCCTCCCCAACCATCAGGAACTGTGAGTCAATTAAATCTCTTTTCTTTATAAATTACCCAGTCTTTTATATTTTTTATAGCACAGTGACAACAAACTAATACAGTAAATTGGTACCAGGTAGTGGGATACTGCTATAAAGATAACTGAAAATGTGGAAGTGACTTTGGAACTGAGTAATGAGCAGAGTTTGGAATAGTTTTGAGGGCTCAGAAGAAAACAGGAAGATGTGGGAAAGTTTGGGAATTCCTAGAGACTTGTTAAATGGTTTTGACCAATATGCTGATAGTGATATGGACAATGAAGTCAAGACTGAGGTGGCCTCAAATGGAGATGAGGAATTTTTTTGGAACTGGAGCAAAGGTAACTCTTGCTATGCTTTGGCAAAGAGACTGGTGGCATTTTGCCCCTGCCCTAGAGATCTGTGGAACTTTGAACTTGAGAGCGATGATTTAGGGCATCTGGTGGAAGAAATTTCTAAGCAGCAAAGCATTCAAGACAAAGCAGAATGTCATAGTTCGGAAAGTTTACAGCCTCCATGTGATAGAAAGAAAAATCCATTTTCTGAGGAGAAATTCATACTGGCTGGAGAAATTTGCATATGTAATGAGGAACCAAGTGTTAACCATCAAGACAATGGAAAAAATGTTCCCAGGACATGTCAGAGACCTTTACAGCAGCCCTTCCCACCACAAATCCAGAGGCCTAGGGGGAATAAATGGTTTCCTGGGCTGGGCCCAGGCCTTTTTCTTTTCCCCAGCCTTCCTGCTCTGTGCAGCCTCATGATATGGTGCCACTGTGTCTCAGTTGCTTCAGCTCCAGACTTGGCAAAAAGAGGCAAAAATACAGCTCAGGCCATTGCTTCAGAGGGTGTAAGCCCCAAGCTGTGAAGGCTTCTACCTGGGGTTGAGTCTGTGGGTACACAGAAGTCAAGAACAGAGATTTGGGAACTCTACCTAGATTTCAGAGGATGTATGGAAATGCCTGGATGTCCAGGGAGAAGTTTGCTACAGAGGAGGAGCCCTCATGAAGAAGCTCTGCTAGGGCAGTGCAGAAGGGACATGTGGGGTCAGAACCCCCACACAGAGTCTCCTCTGGAATACTGTCTAGTGGATCTGTAAGAAGAGGGCCACCATCATCCAGACCCCAGAATGGTAGATCTGCCAATAGCTTGCACAGTGCACCTGGAAAAGCTGCAGGCACTCAACACCAGCCTGTGAAAGCAGCTGAGAGGAAGTTGTACCCCGCAAAGCCACAGGGACAGAGCTTCCAAAGGCCATAGAAGCCCATCTCTTGCATCAGCATGACCTGGATGTGAGACATGGAGTCAAAGGAGACCATTTTGGAACTTTAAGTTTTAATTACTGCCCTACTGGATTTCAGACTTGCATGGGACCTGTAGCCCCTTTGTTTAGGCCAACTTCTCTCATTTGAAATGGATGTATTTAGTCAATAACTGTACCCCCATTGTATCTAGGAAGGAACTAACTCACTTTTGGTTCTACAGGCTTATAGACAAAAGGGACTTGCCTTATCTCAGATAAGACTTTGGACTTGGACTTTTGGGTTAATGCTGAAATGAGTTAAGACTTTGGGGGACTATTGGGAAGGCATGATTGTGTTTTGAAATGTGAGGACATGAGAATCGGGAGGGGCTAGGAGCAGAATTCTGTGTCCCCACTCAAATCTCATCTTGAATTGTAATCCCCATAATCCCCATGTGTCATTGGAGGGATCTGGTGGGAGGTAATTGAATCATGAGGGTGGTTTCCCCCATGCTGTTCTCATGATAGTGAGTGAGTTCTAACAAGATCTGATGGTTTTATAAGTCTCTGCATTTCCCCTGCTGGCACTCTGTCTCTCCTGCCGTCCTGTGTAGAGGTGCCTTTTGCCATGACTGTAAGTTTCCTCAGGCATCCCCAGCTATAGGGAATTGTAAGTCAATTAAACCCCTTTTCTTTATAAATTACCCAGTCTCTGGTATTTATTTATAGCAGTGTGAGAACTGACTAAAACAGCAAAGCCTACTTAATACTTTACCAATTTTAGAAACACTGTTTCACAAGCTAGTGTTATAAGCCTATGTGATTTCATATGGATAGTTAGATTATAGATGCAGATATACATATACACACATATCAATATTATAGGCTTACACATGTATTATAGAGATATTTACATATATATATATACCTATATAGTGGATAAAAGATAAATCACAATCTGCATTTATGCAAATTATGTACTTATTTACCTATTTACCATTCTATTTCTTGACGTAAAATTGCAAGTTCCACCAAGACAGAAAATTGGCTTGGCTTGTTATTGTTCTATTGTCAGTGCCTAGAACAGTGTCTGGAACATAGTAGGAATTCAATAATTTTTTAAATTAATGAGTGGATAAATTGTTGATGCACAATAAGTATATAGTTTCTCTCTGAGTTTTATGCAGACACAGAAAACGTTTTCTTCTATTCTCCAGCTGTGACTTACTAAATGAAAATTATATAATCATGCTAATTGACTTCATATCAAATTGATGATTTCCCATCTCAGCCAGGCTCTAAGTGTTTCTTGATAATCCTTTAACATGTGTCTACTCAATTCCCTTTCATTTAGCCAAATCAGCTGCTTCTAACATCACCTTTTCCCTTGAGTTCTTCAGTTCTCCAGTTCACTTGCCCTTCTACCTATCTACAGAGAAAAGTAAAGATCTAAGAGGTCACTCAGCCTTTTTTTCTCCTCCTGTCTCCTTTAGACCTTGTTCCAACTCCCTCCCATCTCCTGCTTACAGTTTCTAGTCTTCTACTCACTCTATATGATAATATCCTCTGCTAATCTCCGATGAAATCCCTCAAAGACATTAACACTCACTGGCTTTACATTAAGGGAAACAAAGACAGACTATGAAAAGGAAAGAATGAATGGTAGTACTTTAAGTATTTAATGCCAGAAAACTTGCAGGTGAACAAGAACCTTGGCCTAAGATTACAATAATTACTCTTAACTAACAGAGCTACCCTTCTTGGCATCACATGGCCAATGAAATCTGGAAGAAACAAACATGAATATTAGATGGCAACAATATCTTAGATTTATATACTTAAATAAAATATTTGCACATCATTGAATCACATGACAATCCCTTAAAGACAGAGATAGGCATTATTATCCACATCTTATAAACGAGAATATGAGGCTCAGAGAACTGCAATGATGTGCCCAATGTCACAACCTTCTTAACTTTAATTTTTGCATCTGGACACCAGATCTTCTTACCTGTAAGCCTCCGGATCTCTCCACCAGACCACACTGACCCCTACTGGCCTTAGTCGGTGTCACAGAGTCACAGGCCCCTAATTTGTGTCCCAGTTTTTGACCTAGACGTTCATGACTGGAACCAAAAAAGGCTATGATTACAAACGCATCTAGTGTAAGTGCACAACCTCAGGTACCAGACTGTCTGCTTTCAATATCTGTCTGTAATACTTACTAGCTGTGCAATGTTTGACAACTTCCTTAATCCTCATCTATAAAATGAAAGTGATAATACCTGTAATAATACCTTTATCTGAAGAGCAAATCATTTAATACATGTAAAGCACTTAAAACTGTGTCTTGTATACAGTAAGGACTCAATATATGCAAAGTACTCTTCTGGTACCAAGGACTGTGTGATGAGGTTTCACTCTTCTTTTCCTTCCCCTGTGTAACATTACAAGTTCACCTGGAACAGTAGACAGGCAGATATACATCTAGCAAGAGCCTGCTAAGTGATACCTTGTTTTCCCTTTGCTATCTCCTGATGTACTTTGCTTATTTTTGAAGTAATTGATGCAGTTCTTCCATTCTACTTTGGCAGAGTCTTTAATGTAGTGGGTCACTACCAAGGTGTGCCTGGGGTGATCCCCTTTACCTTCCCATAAAGCTTTCTCCTTTTCTTGCCCTCAATTATAATCAAGGGAAGTATGACAGGCAGAATTTCCTGGAATAGCCCCAAGATCCCATGCCCTAATCTGGGGAACTTTTGAATTACTCCTATAGTTGTGTCATGTTATATGGCACTGTTGACCTTAAGAGGAAAGTATCCTGGTGGCGCTAATGTGTTCACAGAAGTCTTTAAAAGAAGGTAATTTATCCAGGTGTTTACAGAGGTGAAGACAGAAGGATTCAGAGCATGAGAAGGATTGGTGTGCTTTTCCTGTTTGAAGATATAAGGGACCAGAGAAGAAGGAATGTGGCCGCTTCTAAGAGCAAAACATGTCTCTGGCTGACAGCCAGTGTCTCAGTTTGTACTGTTATAACAAAATGCCTGACACCGGATAATTTATAAACAACATACATTTATTTCTCATGGTTCTGGAGACTGGGAAGTTCAAGATCAGGACACTGGCATGTTTGCCATCCGGTGAGGGCCCAGTCTCCACTTCTAAGATGGTGCCTTGAACACGGTGTCCTCCTCTGGGGGACATGCACTGTGTCCTCCTCCAGAGGGGACAAGCACTGCCCTCACATGGTGGGAGGAACGAAAAGACAAAATGGTCCCTACTAGTTTCCTCCGTCCCTTTTGTAAGAACACTCATGCATTCATAAGGGCAAAGTCCTCATAACCTAATCACCCCCAAAGGCCACACATCTTAATACTATTGTATTAGGGATGAAGTTTCAACATGAGTTTTGGAGAGGACACAAATATTCACACAATAGCAGCCAGCAAGGAAATAGGAACTTTCGTCTTGCAACTGCAAGCAGCTAAATTCTGCCAACAACCTGAATGAGCTTGAGAACAGATTCTTTCGTGAGGCCTCTGAACAAGAGTCCAGCTGGTCTGCATTTTGATTTCATCCTCGTGAAACTGTGAGTACTCCCAGCTAAGCCTGCCTGAAACTTCTGGCCTGGCAGCCCGTGAGATAATAAGTGAGTGTTGCTTTACAATGTTAAGTCGATGATCATTTTTAAAATAGCTCATGCAATTTATTGACTACTGTACTGAAAGTGAAAGTCAGAATAGATGTCTGGGTAGTTTGGTTTCTGTCACTTCTGCACCACTGTAAAGTTGAAAAATTATCAAGTCAAACCATGGTAAGTTGGAGAACACATAGACACACAGAGAGGAACAACACACACTGGTACTTACTTGAGGGAGGAAGGTCGGAGGAGGGAGAGAACCAGAAACAATAACTAATGGATACTTAGGCTTAATACTTGGATGATGAAATAACTCCCATAACATCATGACATGGGTTTACCTATATAACAAACTTGCACATGTCCTCTTGAACTTAAAAGGCAAAAAAAAAAAAAAAAGATAAAATGCCTACAATAAACTCTGCCAGAAATAGGTGGGCTATCTATGATAGACATGGTAAAACCCTGCCAAGGGACACATAAAAACACTTGAAGAAAGCAGTGGTCATTTACTCTGGCAGTGACAGCAAACTAATACAGCCAGGAACCTGCCCATTCACCCTTCAGGAAAATATTTGTACTCACTGAAGGGAGCTAAACCCAGGGTGATTTTCCTATCACTTGGAAACATACAATCTTACTCTGAAGCTGATGCCTCCACTGAGTTTCTAACAATTGGGGATGGGGAGAAAGGAAAAGAGAGAAACATCTGAGACAGAGACACTCCATACTCGGGGGCCTGTAGCTGGGGGTTTGAAACCTTGGCAATAATACTACTGGTACTTGTACATGACATAGGTAGAAATATTTTTACCTTACACTTTGAGTAGATGACTTTGTAAAGAAAAGTGTTCAGAGTGTCAACTCTGGCATGAGATGTCTTTTGCTACCTCTGGCCCAGGGTGTAACCATGGGTGAAACACTTGGCCTTGCCTAACCCTCACGCTTCATATCAGTGGAATGGGGAGAGAAATAGCGCCTAATTTAACGGTCTGTTTTGAGGGTTAAACAAAAGAATGTTTATGGAACATTCTTTTCCTTAAATGCCTGGCATCTATTAAGTGTTAACTAAATGGTTACAATTATAATTATTCATGTATTCATTCAAAAAGAATTTATTAATCATCTACTCTGTGCAGGCATTGCTAGGCAATGTGAGAATACAAATCTGAAAGAGGAGTAGTCTCCACCCTCAGACGTCTCTCAGCACAGCGCAGTGTCCATATGTGTCCTTCACGTTTATTCACATATGTAAATTTTCCTGAGTGTGGACATGTGTGTGTTGGGAGCCCCAGCTGCATTCCCTGAAAGCGCCAAAGAACAAAGTACTACATTCAAATGTGAGGGAAGGTGGGGGCTGCAGACCCAGGTATCCATCTTTCTCCTTCTCCCGGAGGCGGGCGGCTGTGTACTCTGGGAACACTGACGATGTGGCTATTAAATCATTTCAAGCGGTAAAGCTGGGAGGTCCCGGCCAGGCCCTCCCTCACAACTACCCTATTCTGGCACAAAGAGGGGTGTTATGTCTCATACATACCAACCAGCAGGCCACAGGAAAAGGGCTCATGCCAAATAATTTTGCCCAGTCCTCCTCTCATACGGGGGAAGCAAAAACGGATCCATTAGCTTGGTTGTCTGGGAGTCCCAGAACTCCTCAAAACAGACCCATCAGTTGAAAGCGTAAATATTTACTTTGGGCTCATCTGAATAACCCAGAAAAGGGACTCTGTTTTTTATCAGTAATAAAAAACACTCCCACCTAAAGTGGGATTTAGGGCTTTTTGTCTTTCAGCTTTGCCTGCCTAGAATCACTCAAACTTCCTGTGAGAGACTATACCAGGATTTCCTCATGGCCTCCAATCGGGTCTGGGGGCCAGGGGTGCACATGAGCACAAAAGGAATGCTCTGACAGGGGGGCTGTGTTTTCTTTTACTGCAAAAAGTATGTGTGGCCTCAGTCTGGCTCCTACTACACAGGTAACTGAAATATTTGCCCTTGGGAGAGAGAGCGCAGAATGTTCTCCTAAAATGCTCCAGCTGGTGAAATAAGAGATTTTAGATAAACAGCTTTTGAGGGACCCCATTTCCTGAGCTATGCTTTGATCACATGACAACAGCGCCAGTGAAAACACTTTGTTATCCTTTCAAGGGAGATGTTCGAGAAAATACTTCTGCCTGGGTCATGGAGGTGAGGATTTGGGCATGGTAGAGGGAGTGGGGGAGGATGGGAAGCGGGGATAGGGTGCAAGAATGAAAGGAGATGGGATGGGGCTGTTCACAGGCAAATCTGGAGTGTTTGTTTTTCACACTCTCCAGCCCTGCTTTCCCTTCTACATCTCTCCCCAACCCCCTTTCTGGAAGCCAGACTGACCTGGCAGAAAGAGCTCAGATTCAGGAAGCAAAGTAATTGTCTTCAAGCACAGGCCCAACTTAGGCCTGGAGTATATTAGACATTCAGATAATGTGAAATGAAAGAAAAGGTTCCATCATTCTTTCTACCATGCAGATTATTTTTTTTAAACCCACCTGGCTTCAATTTCTCTATCTGCCTTAGGGGTTAATAATGCTTACCACCAGAGCTGTGTGAAGGTGAATAAGCAGGTAGTGTATGTACCTAGCACAGAGACTGGCCAACTATGAGGGCGCAGTAAGTGCAAATTTTAACATTAAAATATGTCAAAAGTCAAAATTACAACAGATTTAATTGGCATTTATTCACAATTCATCAATCACAGTGGCCTTCATTCTATAAAATAGAATGAGCTCTCCCATTGGCCAATAGCAGAACAGTGGGATCTGTAAGATGGGAACAAGGAAACAGAACAACACACACACACACACACACACACACACACACACACACACATACATTATCTAACATCAGATTACTTCAGGTTACTTTTTTGTAGGTTTGAAAGCAGAGATGGCTTCCTTATTACTCTAACTCAGGTAGACTGGAACTTCTGGTTTTTAGAAAAAAAGACCTGTCTGTTTCAGGATTTATCTGTTTCCTTAAAGTTTCAGTTTAATTATGTGGTATTTCGCATGAGTGACTCCATTTTGGTTTGATCTGGTCTGTTGGGGCCTAGTGTAGGAGCTCAGTCCAAAACAGCGGGCTCCCATAATTTTGTTTAAAAACGCTTTGGAAATTGGCAAATGTATAGAAACCAGGCTATTTGAAAATTGTCAGTTATTCAGGTTTGCAAGTGTGCAGTCAATATAAATAAACATCTACCTTTGCGGGTTTTTGATGCACTGAGTCACTGGCCTTCCAGCATGACTGTTGTACAAGCTAGCTAGTTTTATCAAGCTGTGCAGAGGCTGCCCATGCACTCCAGTGCTATTTCATCTCTTCTGGACATGACCAAGAGATTGTCAGTGAAGCAGTAGAGATCGACAGGGAAGCACTTCTCTGTTCCTACTCTAACAAGGAAGATACATTTTGTCTCGATTACCACAATGGAGATTGTTGTACTAAGTTTCCAACACTGTTTAGGCACCTCTGGTAGTACAGTCAGTCATCTCTTAAGTACAGGGATTGTTCTGAGAAATGTGAAACTAGGCAAGTTCATCATTGTGCAAACATCAAAAAGTGTTACATGGTCTAGACTATTGTACGCCTAGGCTATCTGGTATAGCTTATTGCTCCTGGGCTACGAACCTGTAGAGCATGTTAGTGTACTGAATACTGTGAGTGTAATAGATACTGTAGTGTGCTGAATACTATAGTGAATTGTTACACAACAGTAAGCATGTTAGTGTACTGAATACTGTTAGTGTACTGAACGCTGTAGTCAACTGTAATATAATCACACATATTTTTGCATCTAAAAATATCTGGACATAGAAAATATTCAGTAAAAATACAATATAAGAGATAAAATTGATACACCTGTACAGGAGCACCTACCATAAGGTTATGGGTGAGTCAGTCGGTGAGTGGTGAGTGAATATGAAGACCTAAACCATGACTTTTTTACTATATTTTTTTAAATAATCTCAACTTTTATTTTAGATTCAGAGATACATGTGCAGGTTGTTACTTGGGTATATTGCATGATGCTGAGATTTGGGGCACGATGAATCCCAACACCCAGGTACAGAATACAGAAACCAATGGTTAGTTTGTCAATCCTATCCCTCCTTCCTTACTCCACCCTAGTAGCCTCCAGTGTCTGTTGTTGCCATTATCATGTTCATCAGTACCCACTGTTAGCTCCCAATTGTAAGTGAGAACTTGCAATTTTTAATTTTCTATTCCTATGTTAATTCACTTAGTATACTGACCTTCAGCTGCATACATGTTGCTGCAAAGGACACTATTTCATTCTTTGTAAGGGCTGCATAGTATTCCATGGTATATATGTACTACATTTTCTTTATCCAATTCACCATTGATGGGCACCTAGATTCCATCTTTGCTATTGTAAATTGTGCTGTGATGAGCATATATGAGTGCACGTGTCTTTTTGGTAGAATGATTTCTTTTTTCTTGGATATATGCCCAATAATGGGATTGCTAGGTTGAATGGTAGTTCTGTTTTAAGTTTTGAGTAATTCCTAAACTGCTTTTCACAGTGACTGAACTAATTTACAATCCTACCAGCAGTGAATAAGCGTTCTCTTTTCTCCTCAACTTTGCCAACATCTGTTGGTTTTTGTTTGGGCATTTTTAAAGTAAACATTAAGGGTGAGGTTCCTGATATTATGGAACTTATATTCTAGAAGAGGATACAGGTAACAAACAAATAAATGTGCAACTTATTTCAGATATGTTAGATGCTAAAAAAAATGAAATGTGATAGACATAAAGCTTCCCTTAGGACTGTTTTCATTCATTTGTTTATTCTGTTATTTATTCATCAGTGCTCATAATGCACATAATTTTTTATGTTAAAGATAGAGCAGTGGTCCAAGCACAGCTGCACTAAATTTTTTAAAAAAGATATAGCAGTGAACAAGATATAATTATTGTCCTCAAGAGCATACATTTGGCCAAGGAGTCAAAAGTTAAATGTTAAAAATAATATTGATCATTTAAAGGAGAAATACAGGGTACTATGAGTATAAAACAAGGCATCATACTGTAGTCCTAGGCTGAACCAAAATGTTTCTTTGGTAGACTGTTAAAGCAATGGCCATCAATGAATTATATTTGTTCTACCTATACCCTCATGAGGTCCCCTTCTGCAACGACTATGGGCTTGGCCATGTGGTTTTCTTTGGTCATTGAGATATAAGCAAGCCTGAAGTGTGCAGAGGTGTGAAAAGCACTGCGCACTGGGGCTTGCCTTCTCTTGCTTCCAGGAACTCTTCTGCTACCACATGAAGAAACTCAGGATGACCTGCAGGATATATGTTGCCCAGCCATCAGCTAGCACCCATGGCCAGGTATATGAAGGAAACATCTGCTATGATTTGAATGTGGTATCTCCTCCAAGATTAATGTTGAAATCTAATCATCAAAGTGATGATATTAAAAGGTGGGCCCTCTGGAAGGTGATTAGGTCATAAGGGATCTACCCTCATGAATGAGAGTGGGTGCCCTTAAAAAAAGCTTGCCAGAGGAAGTTTCTCCCTATTTGTCCTAATGCCAATGGCAGCAACATTCAAGGCATCATCTCAAAAGCAGAGACAGAATCCTCACCAGACAATGAAGCTGCCAACAGCTTGGTCTTGAACTTCCCTACCTCCAGAAATGTGTGTGACAAACAAACTTCTGTGCTTTATAAATTATCCAATCTATTGTATTTTGTTATAGCAACACAAAGGGGTTGATTTCATCCTTTTTTATGGCTGCATAGTATCAAATCATTCAATCGAAGCTGAGATAATAATGACTACACCTGCATAAATGATCCCAGGTGAGACCAGAAGACTTATCCAGCTAATCTCAGCCCAAATTATGACCGAAAGTGTCATGAACAAATAGAATGGTTGCCCTTTTAAGTCAATAAGCTTTGGGATAGTTTGCTAGGCAGCAAAGGCCAATTGACATAGAAAAAATACCTAGAAGTGTGCTACGGTCATAAAACCTAAAACAGAAGTTATGAGCTTTGGGAATGGACAGCAGATGGAGAATGAAAAAGTTGTAAGAAAGCTGTTATTTACATTTGTAAAATATTGAACACAATTTTTTTTAGGGTCTCGAGAAGTGCTAAAGAAACTGCCTTTGGAAATTGAAAAGCGGTTGATTTGTGTTATGCAGCAGTGTCAAATTGTCATCTGAGTTAGCTGAAAGAAAATATTCCTAATGAATTTGCAGATCTGCCTAAGGATATTACCAGGAAGAACTTAGAAAGTGACAATTGGCTTCTATTAGCTGCATATGAAAAGGTTGAGGAAGAGTGCAGTGAGCTAAATAGAGAACTCTTGAGTTTGTAAGCAATATTCAAAGGAATTGTAATGTAATCAGAATTTTCTACATTGAAAAATAAAACTGTTTCACAGCTTTAGTCTCTCCAGATAGCAATAAGATTTCTTATGCAAGAAACAACCTGGGATTAAAGATCAAATCAAGAGTGTGATTTGATATAACTCTTTGTTAAGATCCCTAAAAGATTTAAAGTTGTACTTAGCAGACTCTTTCAGCTAAATAAAATTGCTTTTAAAATTCTTAATTGCATGTTTCTATAGAAGCTTAATCTCAAAATAGCTCTCAAATGTGGTGGGAGAAGGCTTTCTCAAAAAGAACTTTGGCTGTGGATTTTGAGTACTAGACAAAGGGATGTAAAGTGATACATAGCAAACCCAAAAAGGTTTTAAGGAAGTTATACAATCTGAGATTAAAGGAAATTGAGAGTGTCCTCTGGACCCCTCCCCCATCACAATTTGTTTTTTGTAAGAGTCAGCCTGAAAAAAAATCACTACCTACAAAATTCTTGTAGCATGAGGTGCAAACTAACACAGGAACAGAAAACCAAACACCACATGTTCTCACTTATAAGTGGGAGCTGAACAATGAGAACACATGGATGCAGAGAGGGGAACAAAACACACCGGGACCAGTCTGGGGAGGGCAGTGGGTTAAGGAGAACATCAGGGAAAAGAGCTAATGCATGCTGGGCTTAATACCTAGGTGATAGGTTGATAGGTGCAGCAAACCACCATGGCCCGTGTTTACCTATGCAATAAACATGCACATCCTGCACATGTGCCCTGACACTTAAAATAATAAAATAAAATAATTATTTAAAGAAAGAGCATAGACAAATAGTAGTTTATAGAACCAATCCCATGAGCAAAACCATAGTAGGGGGCCTCACGACACATACTTGGCTTTATTTTATGATTTATTTTATGATTTGCCTTCAATTCCTTCCTCTTTTGAATGATAGTATCTACCATGGAGTTTTTGTTCCTGTATCATCATTGTATATTACGTATATGAGGGTAGATAACTTGTCTTTTTATTTATCATGTGTGAATCAATGGAAATCATAGCATAGGAGCTACACTCAAGAAGCTTCATCTGTATCTAGACTTAATGTGGAATATGAGATTAATAGCTTTGGGTCTGATATCATGATTGAGGGCTCTCTGTAGGGTGTTGATTTATTTTGCATGTTAGAGGAAAATGAACCACTGGAGTCAAGGAGAAAACTGAAAACTGTAAGCCTCTTAGGCATCTTGCCTCCCTGTATGCATGCCTTAGGTAGTCCCTCCCATAGTGGCCCTGGGCTTGGCCATGTGACTTATTTTCACCAATGGAACTTTAGGAGATGTGATGCAAGCAGTCAATTGAAAAGTATTTGGGCATTAGGATTTGCTGGGGACACTGCACCCATGTGAAGAATCACAGGCTAGCCTGCTGGTAACACATGGCCCAGCCGAAAGCCAGCATATGCCATAGAAGTGAAACATTAACTGTCTATTCCTAGTTAATCTTCTATGTGACTGAAACTGCATCAGTGATCCAAGGGGCCAAGCAGAAGAACTGCCCAGTCCACATTGTTGACCTACAGTTTCATGAGAATCAGTTGGTGTTTTAAACTACTGGGCTTTGGAGTGTTTTGTTCCTCAGAAAAGGCAAATATGGCTTCCTCAAGGTAAATATATTTAAATTGAGATATGAAGGTTCAGAGGAGATTAATTAGACAAGGAGAAAGAGGAGCAATATTCCAGATAGAGGGAATAGCATGCATGAAGAACCTGAGGAAGGCATGCAGGGGCTAAGTTTGAATGTCTGGAAGAATGCCAAAGTGGCTAGAACTAGAAGAGAGAAAATAGCATGAAATAAGTTTGGTGAGGCAGAAGTAGCCAGATTACTCATGTCTTCTTTATTCATCTGCTATTGCTACAATATGGCTACAAAATAAACCACCCTAAACTGCATTGGCTTGCAACAACTGTTACCCATCATACTTCTGCCATCAAGTTTGGGATTAACCGCCTAAACTGAGCTCAGCTACACAGCCTTATTTCAGAATGGGGTGAGTCTGGGCTTGGCTCCTCACTGTGGTCTGGACTCAGGTCTTGTCTACATATTTTCATGCTTAGGACCCGTCTGAAATGGCAGTAGCTACCTGGAAAACTCTTCTTATGATGATAACAGAGGTGCAAGAGAGAGCCTAACCCTAACCCTAACCCAACAAACACATCTATGTTTTCCTCTCATCTGCTACTATCCCTTTGCCAAGATATGCCACGTGAATGAGTTCAAAGTGAAGGGAGTACTTTCTGCTTACCAAAGTTTACAAAGAAATACATTTCACAAAAGAGAGTCACACTGTTTGTTGCCATATTATTCACAGTAGCCAAAAAGTGGAAATAATCCCATTAGAATGAATTTTTAAAATGTATACTCATACCATAGAATACTCTTTGGCAATAGAAACAAAGCATTGTACATGCTACAACATGAACTTCAAAAACATTACACTAATGAAAAAAGCCAGATACAGAGGACTACAGATGTGTGATTCCATTTGCATGAAATTTCTAGAAAAAGACAAATCTAGAGAAACACAAAGTCTATCAATAGTTGCCTAAGAGAGGAAGTGGATTTACTGAAAATGGGCACAAGGAAACTACATTAATGGAAATGTTCTAAAGCTGGATTTGGATGACGATTGTACAACTGAATTAATTTACTAAAATTTATTGAACTGTTAACTTACAATAATCATATTTTGTGGCATGTAAATTATATCTCAGTATAGGTATCAAAATGTATAACTAATGGACTGAATGAACAATGTTATGCTTACAACAATGAAACATATTCAAAGGCACTGTTAAATGATTGACTTGATATAATTTGGAAATGCTTGCAAAGCTCTAGTTGACTACTCTCTTTCCTTAAGCAATTTCTGAGGTTAATTATTCTTTTTCTTCAAAAGTATCAATGGAATTTTAGTATAATTTTCTTTGGTTATTCAGCTTTGGTTGCAAATAATAAACATACTTTTAAATTTTTTCCTTTGTGCTACTACTGCATTTTAAGTTAGTGCATGTGGTAAAAAAAAAAAATTGGCACACATAAAACAGCTGCAATTAATGAAGCATGCCCTACTTATTGACTTTTCATATAATGTGTACAACAGAAACATGCTCTTACAAACAGGTCAAGAACTACAAAATGTTCACTAATTGCTGAAATTTGTTCTCTGTTTATAATAAAAAATGGATTTAACAATCAGAACAGCTATTCAAGGGGTAATAGGAGCAGGAAGGAGGGGCCTCTGTTATTAGCTAATCTAGCAATTATCCCCAAATCGGAGCTTGTGTTTTACATAAATATCAACGGAGTTTGCTGAGGAGGTGCAGCTGGAGAGGTGAAAGCAGCTGCCTACTCTAATGCAAATTCCTTTGGTTAGGAGAATGCACTAACATTAATCCAAGAGATCTAGGATGAACTTAATTCCCTAAGTGGAAAAATGCCTAGTTCTGTCACAGGCCAACAGCAATTCCTTGCACTTCCCGTCCAACACATGGGGAATGTGCCCGTATGACATCATCTCATTTACGAACTCCTCCAACTTACTCTTTGCAACTTGAGCATCTGTACTGATACTAGGTGACTGTGCCTGAGATCTCGGCCCAGGGTGAGCTCAGGAAATTGTTTCCTCTGTACCTTCTTTTCCTATTAAAAGACTTGGAAGGGAGATATGAAATGAACAATGAACACAATAATAACTAAATGTCACAGCTTACAAAATGTCACAGGCATTGCCTCTAAGTTAATATTTATTCAACAAATATTCATGAAGAGCTTTTGTGAGCCTCATTCATTCTGCTAGGTGCTGTATTCAAATGATCTTACTCAAAAAACTGCCTTTTTTGGAGACGGAGCCTCTCTCTGTCACCCAGGCTGGAGTGAAGTGGCATGATCTCAGCTCACTGCAACCTCCGCCTCCCAGGTTCAAGCAATTCTCCTGCCTCAGCCTGTCCAGTAGCTGGGATTACAAGTGCATGCCACCACATCCACTAATTTTTGTTTTTAATTTGTAGTAGAGATGTGGTTTCACCATGTTGGTCAGGCTGATCTTGAACTCCTGACCTGTGATTCGCCCGCTTCGGCCTCCCAAAGTGTTGGGATTAGAGGTATGAGCAACTGCGCCCAGCCTACTTCTAGTTCTTAAGGAGTACATATAATCATTTGATTCTCATAGTTTTGGGAAGTCTGCTAAATCAGTAAAAAGCAAATGAAAGTAATTGAGCACTAGTAGAAACAGAAGAAAAAGGAAGGGGGAAACAAATACTTACTGAGCATTTATCACATACCAGAAAGGAGGCAAAATAGAGTAGTGATACGAAGGACCCAGGTATGAATCAAAGGACCCAGGTACAGAAGCCAGCTTTACCAGTTAGCATGTAGCCATGAGCAAATCATTTCAACTTCCAAGGCTTACCTTTTCTCTAGCTAACCAGAAAAAATAGTACTATCTTTCTTAGAGGGACGTCATGAAAACAAAATGAAACATCAAAAGCAATAAGTCCAGTGCCTGGCACATGGTCCATGATGCATAAATGACGGTTGTTATTGTTACCCCCAAAGGTCATTTAATTTGTGATTCAGCATCACAACTACTCTATGAGCTAGATACAATTATTATCTCCATTTTACACTTGAGGCTATGAAACAACAGAGAGTCACACACTGTGTGATGGATCCAGATATCACATACCTTCAAATCCTGTTTTTTCACTAAGCAAATGTGTATTGATTAGGGCTGAGTTATTCAACACTGACACTGTTATCATTCTCACTGGAAACATTGCCCTTTTATAAGATACAAGAATTCTACTGCTTTACATTCTTTTCATATTAATGCACTAAAATACTGGCCATGTCAGAAGAAGGTAAAAGCAAAGGACTAAGACACTGAGAACCTGGGCAAAACTCATGGCATGGTTAATATGGCTAGGCCAATCATAGCCATGACTTCCAGTAGTTCTTTTCTTGTGTCATCTCTAACTTTTATAGTTCTCTTTACTGGCTTGGTAGAGAAAACAAGACAAAACCAGCCAACCAACCAACCAACCAAGAAACAAAATAATACATCAGCTAGGTATGTGCAGAAAAATTTGTTAGACTCCAGGTTACCATTTAACATAAGGCAGGGTGAACATATTTGATAAACATACTTGATTTTATTTTGTGTTCAGTTTCCAAAAGAGTATATGGAGGAAAAATAAAAGTGATGACTATCGCCAATTTTGTTCTTGCACATGCATTATCTGTAATGCATAAAACAGCCTTCAAAACAATTTTCTTTATTGCAGATGAGAAAACTAAGGCTCTAAGAAGTTAAAGGACCCTCCCATTATTGTCAAAGATCAGTGATGAGTGTATAAAACTCTAATGTATTGTAGAAGAAACATTGGGTTTGAAGCACCATGTTTGAGGTATGCTTATTTATAAGGCCTAGGTGATCTTAGCAAAGCAAGTCACCTTGCTGGGCCTACATTTTCTTATTTGTAAATGAAGGCAAAGCATAGCTATTTGTCTCTTTAGTGTCTTCCAGTTCTCCGTGAATTTTGTGTTTAGATCTCAAATGTCACTGGGAGCTAAAGATTGTCTAATAACTGTCTAGTTCATGCATGTATGAAGTTCTGTTATCTTCATTTCTAATACAATACTTCTGGTAAATCTATGTAGCTGATGATCACATGGAATGAGCTACTTATCTCCACTGTTACATTTGACTAATTTCCTTTTTCTGGAGAGAACTGGAGAAGGAGGCTGCTGGAATTGTCTTCAGCTCTGTGGTGAACTACTAATTTGAAACCACAGGGTGCTCTTTGAGAAACTGCAGACTTGTGCCTGATAACCATTTCATGGGAATGTGCCTTGGCCCTTTAGTTGTGGTTCCCCGCAAAATGCCATGATGAGTGACATGCTTCCAGCAGATGAAAGCT
Organism: Cacajao melanocephalus; assembly: GCA_963573385.1. Taxonomy (NCBI): domain Eukaryota; kingdom Metazoa; phylum Chordata; class Mammalia; order Primates; family Pitheciidae; genus Cacajao; species Cacajao melanocephalus. The sequence continues at coordinate 3,816 of CAUYLG010047514.1, read as the reverse complement.
CCATGGGGGTCTGAGCCAGAGACCTCTGACTATGTCACTTGGCATTTGCTGATTTCTTTCTATTTTCTGTATAAGTGAGTGTCTCTGAGCTACACTTTCATTTGGATGTTTGATATTTCAATGAAATTCACATGTGGTTAAATGAAAATGCTGTCTCCAGAATGATGTAAAGTAGACTGAGAGAATTCGAGTCCAGCATTTTTTCAAAAGATGTAGGCAAGTTCCTCAACAACAGATCTTTTATTTATTATTTACTCTGGAAGGGCGTTATCTTAGCAAGATATCTGCACTTCCATGAGCACTGTGTTATTATTCTCTGTCCAGTTAAGGCAGGGAGTAAAGTCAGTATTTAAAAAGGGACAGAAAATGGAAAAATAGTTGCCCAACCCCAGGAATCTAGTATGCACTTAAAATATATAATAGTATCTTTGAAAGGCAGTTTAAAATGGTGAAGAGCCCTACCTCTGAAACTGCACTGCCCAGTTCAAATCATAGCTCTGCCACTAACAATTCCCAGGACTTTGGCCAAAGTATTTCACTTTTGTGCCTCAGTTTTTGCATCTCTAAAACAGTACAAAGGCCTCTGAGATTATGAAACGTTTGTGATTTCTTCCATAGTACACTACCTTCCATGCTGTGGCTCCTAAAGGACCTGAAATTCATAAGAAGCAAGAAATAGGTTTATTCTCTATTTAATGAGGGCTTATTCTATAAGTAATATGCTAGGTGTAGGGAAAAAAGATTAAAAAGATTAAATAAATGCACCCATTACCTTTCAGACGCTTGCAGTGGAATAAGAAACACACACACACACACATACACACACACACATACACACACACTATTATAAGTCTAGTATTTACAGGAAAAACATATCACTGTGAGGGTTATTTTGTTCTTGGATTTTCTGAGGAAATTATATTTGTCCTTTATATGAAAGAAAGATTGGTGATTGGGCATTACAAATAGAAAAACTAGCACTGACAAAGACAGGAAAGTACATGATGTCTTTGAGTGTATTTGCAAAAACAGCCTCATCTGTAGTTGATCGCGTGCACAACAATCTCACTCATGTTATTTAAATACCCTAATCATAGGAACCATTTCATTTCTGTACATCCCTAGCAGAAAGTCTTATATTATAATGCGAGTACAAGAAATATTTGGTGAATTTCTTTGAAATAGAAATGTGATTTAAATTAAAAGTGCTTTAGTGTTTCAGAGGAAAGAGTGGTTCATTCCATCCTGGGAGTTTCATGGAGATTTAAAATGGATTGGTATGGAATCAGGAGGGTTGTGTGTGTGTGTGTGTGTGTGTGTGTGTGTGTAAGTTAATTTTTGTTAGAAAGGAGTCAAATTGGAGCACACAGCATAAGAAAATGCACTTTTAATATCACTCAAGTTATTTCTTGGGCTCTAGGAGTCACATGATTAGAGAGATGTATACACTGTTCTGGTTCTATGTTATTCATCTCTTTTTTGGCCAACTATTTTTCCCTTCACCTTAAAGGAGTTCATGAGGAGCTCTCAACCAAGTGTCATATTTGCATCCTACAGAGATGGGCACAAGATTCAATATTGACCAGTCAGGGCATGACATCTACCTGGCATCACTAATTAGTCTGGGGAAGGGCAGGTGACAAAACAGGAACAATCAGAATCACCTCACATTATTATAATAGATAGAATGTATATTATAATGTATTCTAGTTCTGAGATAAAGATCCTTTTCATTTTGGATAATATACTGTAACATTCTCACAACAAATGGAGAGAATCTGTCTGATAATAAGGCCAGTAAATCAGGAATGGGGAAGTTCTATGAAATTTATGAAATTCTGTCTTTAAAATTTCATTACCAGTTACATTAGAAAATAACGTAACTCTCTCTCTCTTTTTCTCTGCTCCCTTTCTCCCTCTCTCTCTCCTATTGATTTGTATGTTTTTGCACTTTCAATTAGAAGAATCTTTCCCAGTATATGATAAGTGGCAAAAGTTGAGGAATCATCATTCAGAGAAACCATTGTTTGGGAATCAGAGGTTCAGGTAACACATGAATGTAAATTCTTGTGGGTGTGGCCTTAAAAGCAATTAAGCCAAGAAGCCAGAAAACCAGAATTGAACTCACCATGAATAACTGACCAGTCAATGAGACAGAATCTAATGTTGACAGCTTCACATCAGGACTTAAAAGTCATGCCACACAAATAACAAGCTACAAAGACTAAATATATAATCTTAGTCTTTAATGGCCACTCACTATTTTTAATAATTATTTACTCCTTCATAATCCAGCCATTAATTTATTATTAGGGTATTCATTCAATGAATACTCACATGGCCAATTTGAAGAATGTAGGAGAGACAGGATACATTTCAGAGAATGGGAAAGTTCATGGTTCTAGTACTATTACTACAGATTAGAAATTATTCTCTTCAGTTTTCTGAAGTCCTCTGAAGCATACCTCCAGCCAATGTTGCTGCCAACTACTGTTCAAACAATTGTGCACTCTTCCACACTGTAGTGATATCATGATGTCTTTCTGTTAGCAACAGCAAATCCTTATGAGTCTACAGCAACCTCGATTCTTTCCTCCTCAGAAGAAAGAATTCAGCTGAGGGGCATAAGGCAAAGAGGGAGAGCAAGGCAAGTTTTAGAGCAGGAGTGAATATTTACTAAAAAGTTTTAGAGCAGGAACAAAAGGAAGTAAGTACACTCGGAAAGGGGCAAGTGAGCAACTCAAGAGATCAAGTGCATGGTTTGATTTTTGACTTGGGGTCTTATGTGTTGGCATGCTTCCAGGGGGTTGCATCCCTGCTCCCTGATTCTTCCTGTCTGCATGTGTGGTGACCTGCCAGCACTTGCGAGGGGCCACATACACAGTGTGTTTACTGACATTGTACGCATGCTCATTCTTCCCTTACCAGTCAAGTGTTCCTCAAAGAAGGTCACATACGAGTTAAACTCCACCAATTTGCCTCTTACTGCACATGCTTGAACCCACTCACCCAACTCCTAAGATCTTATTGGGAAGCTGCTGATCACCAGCTTCAGGGGTTTTCTATTCATTGGGAGACTGCCTATTCCCTGATGCCAGCTGCAACCAATTATTATTTTAGAGAGATGGCTTGACAACCACCTGGCCATCACCTGATGGTTACCTAACATTCCTAGGGGTGGTGGAGGGACCTGTCCTGCCCTGCTCATGTCTATCTAACCACCTACTCTGACATTTCACATGGTCAAAGGACTTGTACCAATTCTAAGTGCCCTCTGATCTTTGCCATCTGTTTCATCCACCATATACTTGAAAAATAAGTTAACATGCAACCTGATACTCCTTTAGCCACTCTGTAACACACCTACATTATCTCTTACACATCTTTTGTCAGCCTCATAACTTAAAAAATATCCAGCATATAAGTGGAGAAAGTAAAGCTCATAGTAAAGTGAATAAGATGTGTTGCATATTGCAGAACATCCTCAATTCACATTAACATGATAGAACATCATTGCCTGAGGCTATTTATAGTGGCTCACCAAAACCCATTGCCCTAGCTAACTGGCTGAAAGCACAAGTAAATAAAATAAATACTAAAGCATACTGTAGCATGTTGAGATACTATGTATAAAAAAATATTGCAGAAACAAATAGCTTTTTTTTTATTTATTTTTTTATTTTTTTTGAAAGAAAGGAAAAGAGAGGAAAGAAAGTGAGAGTGAAAGAAAGAAAAAAAAAAGAATGTACGAGAGAAAGAAAGAGGAAGAAAAAGAGGGAGAGAGAACAGGATTCTTGTTCTACTGCCCAGGCTAGA
>CAUYLG010047512.1:0-85392 GCA_963573385.1 Cacajao melanocephalus | reverse complement strand
GGCTCCTCCGCCGGGAATCTCCTAGTCTGTGGGCAACAAAAATTCGTCTGAAAGTGCGGCGTCCACTCGCTCTCTGCGCTTTCACTGGGAGCTACAATCCTGAGCTGTTGTTAATCGGCCATCTTGGATCTCTCTCTGTACCTGTCTTAATATCAGTACCAAGTTTTAAAAATAAATGTTTTTTCAGAAAATAAAAATGACATCTTAAAAAAAAATCAAGTTGCTTTAATCATAAGAGATTTCCAGTCACTAGAAGATTGTTTACTCTTCTCCTTTTACATCATGTGAAGTTTGAAATTTTTATAGTTTTTATCATTGTAGAGCCATCTAGTATTTTCTAATAATAGTTTGATAAGGCTCTGTAATAACTTATAAATACAAGGAACCCCATATTCAGGAACTAAATTGGTCATCATAAAATTGGGCAGCCAGCCCTTTGAAAGGTAGACTTGCATGTTTGGGATGAAAGTGTAATACTACACTTCAACCCTGCAACTGTTTCTTAAAAAGAATAAAGCAACTGGTTTTTCTGCCCTACAGGGAAGAATTCCTTTATTCTATTTTAACATCAATAACTCTTTAAAGTTTTTTCCATTATTACTGAATCAGCTTGCTGTTTGGTTATTTGCAAACCATGCTTGCTAAAAGCTACACAATTTTACTAACTAAAATTACTCTAGTTGAGCACAGAATTTCAACTTCTACCCTTTGACTGGAAAGTCCTAAGTTGCCGGTTTTATTGAGCAATGGAAATATGTATCTTTTTCTGAGTCTTTGGGAAAAATGCAAAAATTGCTGAAATAGGGTTAATATTTATTTGGTTTAGTGGGACCAGATTTTCTGTCATGACATTCAGACCCAAACAGGTCAAAAAAGATATTCTTGCTAGTTATTACAGAAGTTGGCAAGGTGATTTTCAGGACATACAGAGAAATGAGAAGTATTGCCACAGAAGAAAAAAGGTGTATCTACAAATGGAAGAGTTTTTTCATTCTCTCTGTCCAGCTCCCAGACCCCACACACCTACAGATTTGAGGATCATGACTATTCTGAAGTTTCTTTGCTTCCTGCCACTCTAATGTCTAGACATTTTGTCAGACTATGAGGAGAAAAATCATATCAAAAGAATACATGAACCCCTTGAAATACGGTGATCTATCTTAACATCTACTTAAAGAGAGTTACAGAAGAATAGTTGCTTTGTCAATGACACAATAATGAGTGACTTATAAGAATAATTTTCACAATGGAGTAAGAGAATCAAGGTAATTTTTAGACCTTTTCAATAAATATATGAAAAATCAAAAGTAAGAATATACTTCACAGAAATTTTTTGGACTGCCTTTCCTGGTGATGTACAGGGGAGTGGAGAATGAAGCATAAGAGAAAAGGATTGTTTTTGCTCCTTTCCTACCACCCACCTTGTCGGTGATTTTTCTTGGTAGCTATAACATAGTCTCATCTACACCTTCCATCACAGACACTAAAAACAGTGGAGTGATGCAAAGAAGAAATACGTTATGGACGTATCTACAGAAAAACAACTACATAATTTGCGGGGTCCAGTGAAAAATGAAAACGTGAGGTCCTTGTTCAAAAATTATTAAGAGTTATCAAGCTGGTGACAGATGACTAAACCAAACACCAGGCCCTTCTGAGCATGGTGGCCTGTGTTTCTTCATTCTGAAGCTAGCCATGTGACCCCTGGCCCATCAAATGTTTCCAAACAACAAACCTATTTTAACGCAACCTCGTGTTCCAGGATAGAACAGTCAAGTCATAGCAAATTACAATTCCTAACGCCATGAGATTTCTTTCAATTACCAATTTACTCTCAGTACTTAGCTATGCAAATTTTTAACAATTGGTATAAAGTAAAAGCATGAACAGTAACATACAGCTGCTGAGTGTTTCTCTCCAGCCATGTAGTTAATAGTATCTATAGGATGCTTTCTGCCCTTAGCAACATGAGTTCAATTGAGTTCCCAAATTGCCAGTGATGGGCCCCTCTTCCCATTCTCCCATCTGACCATCTGCTTATTACCAACTGCAGGGTAACGAAAGTGTTCAACCACAAGAGAATGACTCATGAGTGCTGGGGGCGGGGAGGTGCACTTTTTGAATATGCAGTCCTTAAAACACCAGCTGTTTGATTTTGAGTTTTGCAAATCTGTCGGCTATGAATTTCGGGGAAGACGTTTTCATCTTTGGAAAGCTAAATTTCACAGCGTTCTAGAGGAAAACAAGTCACGCCGTCTGCTTTTTCTTAATTTTACCACAAAAAAACTTTAAAATACAAAACACATGATTTTCCCCACATCTTCACCTCCTGATGACAAAGAAAACTCTTTTGAAGGACACTTTGTCATATTCCAGGAAGGGACAATATCTATCTGAATGGGTTTGTCACAATATAACATACAAAGTCAGAATTTTTAGGAAGGAGCGATGGAAAACAAGCAAGATTAATATTATGCTCCAGTTTCTAAAGGCAGAAAAACAGATCAGGAGTTTCCACCATGTATGAAAGAGATGGGAACACTTTATGACAATCTCCCGTTATTCCTCTGTGCTCCGTCTCCATTCACAGGAGCTGGGCTATCAGGGATCTCAAGGAAGCAGTAATTACGAGGGCAGGAGGGACCCCAACCCACAAAGCACCTCTCCTTGTCTCCCAGCAAACCTCCTTGGATTATATATCCCTTTACCATCATAAGATTTTTATTAAAAGAGCTGCCACTTACTTAGGGACACATATTCCCTTCTCCTCAGAATGACCTTCCTGTTCTTCACCATTCTCTCAGTCTACACCTGGACTCAGTAATTCACTCCTCCTCTCTACCCTTGCTGCATGTTACATTTGCCATATATTTTCCATTTGCATTTTGCTTTGCATATTTTCATAAGTTCATCCCTGGTCTCCCCAGCCAGACAGTGAGTTTCTCGAGGGCAAATACCATGTGTTGCTTTATTATTGTCTTCCCCTCTGGGCCTAGCATAGTGCCTGTTATTAAGAAGGTGCTATTCAGAAATGTGTTGATTGATGTAGTAATTGACCCTTCTGCTCCAACCTACAAATTTAAGCTAGTCAGTAGGTAATTTTCACATATTACTGAAAGAAAAACAACTGGAATAACCCCACTTTTAAAAAACGTTTATTTTCACATCAGGTCACAGATTCTAAATCCAAACTAACTTCGTTTGCCTCTTCAAGCTAATGACATGTTGTTTAACCTTCACAAATTAATGGAAATGTGAGCTAATGAGAGTTTATGCTATCGATTGCCTTTGAAGTATTTATTTTTGTCACGCTCATTTCAGAAACTTCTCTTGTAAGTTTGGCATGATTGATGCAATATCCACTTTCACTGTTTAATACTTTCCTCCACATGTAACTCCACTTTGTGGGATCTATTAACAAGAAGATAATTAAATGTAAACATGAGTCCCAGACTTTTCTTGCTCTGAAATGATAAACACACGAACAGCAAGGAAAAACAAGGAGGGAAGGGGAATCTAATAATCCCTTCCCTTAGGATTTCAGGAAGAATCTATCACCAAAGCAAGAAAAGTCCTCCAAGTAACCAGCCTGTCTTCTTTATGGGGACTGACCCAAGGTAGAAATCAATACGAGTTCATTGGCTGGATCAGCCCAGTTTGACCAGTGACTGAAGGAGCGGGGGTAGACCATGCAAGGTCCCAAAAGAGAACCCCACACCAAAAAAGAGAGGATCACTGCTTTCAGTAGTGATATGGCTACAGACCCCAAGTATCCAGGCCTTCCAAACTCACTTAGAGGACATCCAATCCAACTGATTATCTCTGAACATGCCGCTAAAACAAGTGTGGTAAATGGAGCAGAGCCAAAAGAGTCCATTCGTCAAAGGAATAAAGCAATAGAAAAGATGGGTTTCTTTTTTCCATAATTTATGTGATTTTCAATTAAAAGGAAATTTCTAACTAGGGACACATTGTCTCCTTCCTAAATGTCAGTATGTCCAAAGCCAAATGACATATTGCAACTTCTCCCAAATATCTGTGTATCCTAAAGCACACTGTGTCACCAAGACTGATCCAAAGACTTGATTTATGTTGCTGCCTGACAGATGATGTCTGCAAGGCATGCTGTCTAAATGGACTGTGCTCTGGCAGTTACCTTAGTCATCAATTCTCAGGGAATTAATGAGTACCATTCATCCCAATAATAGAAATCAAGGTCAGGGCCTCTTCCTTGCTCTGTAATTCCATTAGCATTGCACTGAATGCACTTAGGTCCCAAGCTCTGTAGACCTTATCACTGAGCAAATGGAACTGCGTCTTGTTTTCAGAGTGAATCCTCTCTGAGCACACCTCTTGTCAGAGATGTGTTGTGCATCGACATTCAGTGCACTCACACATGTAGGGAAAACTCTAGTAAAGGAAGAGTGAGGCTGCCTTCAGCTGCCAAGAGTTTCAAATACTGTTTTTATTAAAGTAAATGCCAATAGAAAACATTTGTAATAAAACCATGTCAGGTACTTCCAGTTACTGAACATACATTTTTAAACTGTGTGCTCATTTGTATTTCATGCAAGTCACTCAGTCATTTGATGTGGCTACCATTGAATTTATTTCCGCTTTCATTCTTTTATTTTGATCTCTATTCTTTTATCTTAGCTTTTATTCTAACCACCTTAATAAAGTTAAAATGGCCCTGAAACTAAGTTATTACCATGAGCAAATAATTCTGTTTACAGTGAAACTTTCATCTTGAAGTCTTAACCAGCAAGCTTTTCTAAACTAAGTCTCACCAGTCATTCCCTTGCTCTTCATAATTTGAATTGCTTTCAACCTCTAACATATCAAAAAAGAAGGTAGTAACCCCAAGGTTTGAAGCCATAGACAAGGATTTGAACTGTGGCTTTGACACTTGTTTTCTCAACACTGAAGTTAGCATGATTATTATACTTTCACAGCTACTTCACGCTATTGCTATAAGGATTTAAAGTAAGCGAGTTCCGCAGTTCCTGGAAATTAACAAGTAATAGCTTATCATTGTTGCGCTTACAAATTTTGTGTGTGTGTGTGTGTGTGTGTGTGTGTGTTTGTGTGTGTAAATCTATGTTTTGAAACATTTGGAGTTTTATGCCCAATAAATTTTAAATGATCTACAGTAATAGAGGAGAGCAGAGGCATAAATAAGTCAAAACAGAAAATCATCCAAAGACCATTTGTATGTTTTGAAGTATGTTTTTAAATTTCATTTCAAATGTCAGAATTTCTAATACCCAAAGAAATTACTTCACACAAAAATATGACACTATGATATGAAGTCCTAACTAAACAGGATCTGAAGAGCTGTTCAATTTCCTCTGCTTTTCTCTCTTTTCCTCCTACTTTGCCTGTCAAAAGACAGATGCAGATGCAGCAAAGAACCTGCTTCAGGCAAAGTTCCTGACTTCCACTCACCCTTGAATCAGGACCACTCATAAAGTGTTTAGTTCTTGGCTTAGAGGCAGGCTGTACTCATCAAATAAAAGTACCAGGTACTCACAAAGCAAGTAATAGATTAGAGATCTGAGCCAGAAAAGTAAGAGATGCAGGGCGGTGGCTACACTCACCGACAGCAAAGGCTACGAAATCTGATAGACTAGGGTTCTAAGCCCTGTTTAGCATATGTGACCTTGGACAAATTAATAACTGCTATATGCCTCCGTTTCCATTACTGTAAACTTGTAATGACATCACATATTTCATATGATTTGTTAAGGAGTGTTTTTAAATGTATATATACTTATATATTTACACATGTATATCACTTAGCACAGTGCTTGGTTCAGGTAGGTACTCATAAGAGGTAAGAAGAAAAACGGTTAATGATATTCAATAAGTATGAAAGTATGTGTGTTTATGTGTGTAGGGCTCAATGTAGGTGATTAGGAGGTCTATATCATGCTGATTTCCCTTTGAATAATAAACTATTAGAAGTTGGTGTTTTCCTACAGAAACCTACAACATCATCTTTTTTGTGAAATCAGATAAAATAGACTCTTGACCTCATCCAGTGTCTATCTAATCCACCAAACACATCTCTTTCATAACTGAAATTATTTTTCTGCGTTGATAGTTAGGGGATATTGCTCTGTATAATCCTGTAGTAAGCAAAGTGTTCCTTCAATTCTAGCAGTATTACAGGTTTACCCCATGTGAAAAGAAACCAAGTTGGCACCTACACACAAGCACACATACATCCCTCAGTAGTGATAAGAGAAATGTTTAAAAGATAATAGTAATAAAAAGAATGACAGTTAATACTTATAGATCCATTCTTACATGTCAGGTATTGTTCTCACTTCTCCTATGAAAACTCATTTAATTCTCAGATGCAGTCTGTGACATCAGTGCTATTAGTGTACCAATTTTACTGTTGAAAAACAAACTCGGAGAGTTAGGTAATTTTGTAGAAGCCACGGGATAGATAACAATATACACATTATGGCCAGGGAGACCAAATCATTTATGAGCCACCCATTCGAAGACACTGTTGAACATGAAAGGGGGCAAAAACAGGAACTAAAGTTCACCCTCATTATGGTTGAAAACCAAACACCTTGCAATACGTATATCATTTTTAAAAATCAGCACATTAATGAGTCCTGATTGTATTTCTACTTGAAAAAATATATTTATTGTCCTAAGATTCTAAGATGATCGTTAACATGCTCTAGGTAAGGTGTTCTTCATCAAAGCCATCAGTGCTCATGGTAAATAAAAATGTGTCTGAGCTTCCAACATGATGAGTTTCACTTCAGGGACACAGGCTCAGCCAATATTTTCATATGCTATCTATAACCTTTCACAATAGAAGAATGAACAAGGTACTGGCTCATTAGCTCACTAATTGTCCTTCCTTGCCACGGTTATTAGCTAATGTTCTGCCTTTCACTGTAAAGCATGTGCAAGATTGAGAGTTGAAGGAATAGACATCCCTGAAGCATACTGAATGGTGGGTTGTGTCTTTGCATCTTTCTGCAGATCAAAGTAGTACCTGATTCCACAGGGAGAGCAACAACACAGAGTCACTGACAGGTTTCTGAGCGGGGGCTTACAGTCTTGAAGGGAGAAAGGAAAGAGAATGGGTTTGTAGATTGGTAACCTCCTTGAGGGAGTTTCCAGAAACACTGTATACTACTGATGTCCACCCCAGAAATAGTTATCTTGGTAGCTACTTGAACATTTATGTTGAAGTCAACCTTCCAGGAAAATCTGCATTCCCATGTGTGTGGCTCTCCTCACATATATAAATAAATAAAAGAAAATAAGTGGGCCAGGTTCAGTGGCTCACACCTGTAATTCCAGCACTTTGGGAGGCCGAGGCAGGTGGATTACCTGAGGTAAGGAGTTCGAGACCAGCCTAGCAAACATGGTAAAACCTCATCTCTACTAAAAATACAGAAAACAGGGTGTGGTGGCACACACCTATAATCCCAACTACTTGGGAGGCTGAGGGCAGGAGAATGGCTTGAACCCGGGAGGCAGAGATTGCAGTGAGCCGAGACTACGCCATTGCACTCCAGCCTGGGCAACAGAGCAAGACTCTGCCTCAAAAAAAAAAAAAGAAAAGAAAAGAAAAGAAGTGTACATTGTTTTTGAAAGACATGTAACATTTTACTAATCCTAAACATTTTTATATTTTAATATTTTGACATTTGGAGAGTATCTTATAGTCAATGGAGCATCATTATTTAGTTAGCAGTGTTTCTTCCCCCCCAACCTCCGGTAGCATATAAAATAAAGGTGTGTCTTACTATCCACGGCATTGCAGATTTGATAAAATACATTATATATCATATGTTAACAAGATATCAGCACCATGTAAAGGTAAATCAGAAAGAAGAGGTAAGATGTGACAACACAGCAAACTTTAAAGCTTAGTACATGAGTGGAAAGTTGGTTATAACTTCTTTACCAAGTGGCTCCTACCCATATTAACACATATTTCTTTCCTTCTTTGTTTTCTCAATAAAATAAAATGGTAGAAATTAAACTTCTGTCATTTATTATAGCTTTCTTAAATTGTTGATTATTGTCTCTAGAATATGAGCTCATGGGGCACAAATCTCCCTAGGAGCTTCTTAGAAATTCACCTCCTGCCTAGACATTCTAATTGAGATGGGCCCCAGTAAGGCCCAAATAGCTGTCTTTTTAACTCTAGGTTAATTATGATCAACCCAAAGTTTGAGAACCCCTGGTCTGTGTTTGGAATTGGCCTATCACTGCAAAGGACTTGAATTTAGAACCTCTGGTCTCAGTAGTATGCACAGGACCCCATTTGAGAGAAATCAATGTGATTTCAAAAGGCAAATATACTGACGAAGGAAGGAATTCTGACATTTCATTGTTTCCTTTGGGGCTGGGACTTAAAGAACATGTATTGGTGATGTCCCTGATACCTATTTCTGTTGGGGTTTTTTTAGCTGTGCCCCATAAAATCGGACGCATCATTGATGGGAGTCCTGCAGATCGCTGTGCAAAACTAAAAGTGGGAGACCGGATCCTAGCAGTGAATGGCCAGTCTATCATCAACATGCCTCACGCTGACATCGTGAAGCTCATCAAGGATGCAGGTCTTAGTGTCACCCTTCGCATCATTCCTCAGGAGGGTGAGTGCCTGAGGCAGCCTTGCAGAGAGGCAGTCAACACACGGACACACTCACCGGCTGTTGTCAGCCTGCCCGCCAGGGTCGTGGAGTGCACCTGCCTGCCATCAGTGTGGTGTCAGAGTGTCAGAGGTTGATTATTATTTCCACCTTTGCAAAAACTCACACTCAGTTTTAATCTATATCCTGTTTACTCAGTACCTGTTTCATTCAGAGGTCAAGCTATGTGGCATTCCAGGCCACATAGAGTGAATTCCGAGACACCAGGTTACTCAGTCATTCCATGTGGGCCCCCGTTTTTATGGTTATATTAAGTCAGAACTCATTCAACAGAGGTGACAGAGTTATAAATCTGAAAAAAAAATTATGTTAACAGTAAATCTCTAGAGGATTCTTCAAAGTCAGATTGGTTTTGAAAAACTTGAAGTTTTGTGGTGTAAGGAGAGCTCATTTAGAAAATGTTGCATCTGATAAGAATTTAAAATTCCCACTGAGCATTTTGAAATTGTCTATACAAGGACTCCCTCCTGAGGCTCAAAACAGTAGTGAACAGTACAATTCATAACCATGCCCTAAGGGGCCATGAAGCTGTGAACATCACTGCACCATAAATTCACCATTTCCAGAGACAGTGGGTCCGTGACTTGTTTCTGGCTGCTGACCTATCAATGATATTGAAGAATCCCATTTCTGGAGCTCACTGATGAATGTCCCACACAGAGGCTGATGGGCTCACTCAACTTGCTACCCTTTGTTTTATTCAGCCCCCAATTCCATTTTAGGATTATCTGGCATGCAGGCACCAAATGGCTCAACAGCTACTTGACTTTAAATATAAAACAGTAGTTCTCAACAGGGGTGGTTTTTTTCCCCCCAGGGGACATTTGGCAAAGTCTGGAGGCATTTTTGACTGTCCTGATTGGGGTGGGCATGCTGCTGGCATCTAGTGGGTGGAGGCCAAGAATGCTGCCAACCATCCTAAAATACACAGGACAGCCGCACAAAGGAAAGAATCACCCAGCCCAAAATGCCTACAGTGCTGAGGCAGGGAAACCCGGATATAAATGGAGAAGACATTAAAAGATTTGGACTTTGGGGAAAAAAGGGGGAAGAAGAGTTTGTAGAAGAATGCTAATAGATTACCTCCCTTTTCTTACCCAATCATAAAAAGAGAGAGAGAAAGGAAAATGACCATGCTTTTTTTAAAGCTACTATCTGCAGACACCAATATGTATAAACTATTCAATGTAAATTAACTGCAAACAAGATTGCTCACTGAAAATCTAAAAGCTTCCCAGTTTTCCAAGTCTGGAATGTGTCTGTTGGGCCTTTATGCCAATATATAGAATCAATTTCAGTTGAAAATCTGATGTTATTAGGAAAGAAATCCAGAAGCAGTTATTTAAGAACAGTTTTGTGAATCTTCCTGTGTCCATTTTTTCTTCTTTTTTCTTTCTGGAGAAATGAGGAGTCCAGTGGGCTATGAGGCAATAAGACTGACAAGGGATGAGGAAAAGATTGTAAAAAGCATTTTCCTTTTTATGGTTCATTCCTTATCCACACTTTGAAAGACTCTTCAGACTGTTTATTACAAGTAAAATGTGGTGGCGGATCCATTTGCGAAAATAGAATATGTGTTAGAGCTTAGTCCTTTGAATTATTTTTTTCATAGTTTTATGGGGTTTTTCGGTAATCTTTTCTTCTGGCAGAATGACAAGATACTGTTCATAACCTTGTTCTGCAGTGATCATTAATGAAAGAATACAGATATCAGAAGTGGTATTAGAACTTGATAAGTTTCAGCTGCTATCTAAACACCTAACAGAAACAGAAATAACCAAAGCCTGAGCCATCTGCAGAGGCAACGTCACCCCCTCTGGTCACCTCTTTCCCCTTATCAATGCTAACCTGACTGCATCTGGCGCTTTGGTTCTCCATCGCAGAGCTCAACAGCCCCACCTCGGCACCCAGCTCAGAGAAGCAGAGTCCCATGGCGCAGCAGAGTCCCCTGGCACAGCAGAGTCCCCTGGCGCAGCCAAGCCCAGCCACTCCCAACAGCCCAGTCGCCCAGCCAGCACCACCTCAACCACTTCAACTGCAAGGACATGAAAATAGGTAAAGTTTCCTCTGACTTTTGTGATTCTGAGAGGCGAGGGGGTGGGGAGAGAAGGGAGCATTTGGGGACAGTACAGGACAGGCAGAGAGATTTTTCATAAAGTAGAAATCGCTGTGCACACCTGTGTGTGATTTTGAGGTTGTGTGTGTGTTATAGATATGGTTTTATTAATAAAGATAGCTGAGTGTTTGTCCTTCACAAAGAGAGATGCTTTCCTGAAGAAATGGTGAGCAGTTGCAGATGAGTAGGGCTTAACAGCTGAAGAGTGTGTTAAAGGGAGTCCAGAGTGAAAAACATACTCAAAGGTCCTCTGACAGGAGGAAGCATGCAGCATGAAAGACAGAAAGATGGCCAATATAGGGGTGGCAGAGGGAGAAGTGTATGATGTGAGATGCAGCCAGTGAGAGTGGCCGGGGCCATCCCTAAAGGGCCTCGTAAGCATGTTTGTTCAATGTTTTGATCGTTAAGTGCAGTGGGCTTTGAAGGGTCTTAAGCTGAGGACTGGTATCATTGGATTCGCTTTGTAAGAAGGCCTCTCAGTCTGCCCTGCAGAGAGCAGACAGGAGGCTGGCGGGGTAAATGCAAGTTAAGCAGTTAGGAGTTCGCTGCAGAAGTCCCCTGAACCATGAAGGTCATGACTAAGAGAATGCTGAAGGATTTGTAGGCATTAATAAGTATTAGCAGCCAAGTGTGGTGGCTCACGCCTATGATCCCAGCACTTTGAGAAGCCGAGGTGTGAGAACTGCTTGAGCCCAGGAGTTCGAGACCAGCCTAAGCAATGTGGTAAAACCCCATCTCTACAAAAAATACAAAAATTAGCCAGTCATAGTGGTACTCACCTGTAGTTACAGCTACTTGGGAGGCTGAGGCAAGAGAATCACTTGAGCCCAGGAGGCAGAGGTTGCAGTGATCTGAGAATGTTCCCATTGCACTCCAGCCTGGGTGACAGAATGAGACTCTGTCTCAAAAATAAAATAAATTAGCATTTTTACTGAGTATAATAACCTTACATCCTCCTACTCACAATCTAATGAGGTTCTTCTATTCCACACGTAGCGTTAGAGATAGGCATCGTAGACTAATGAATAAGACACTTTGAACTTCCAGAAAAACAATGTCATAAGAACAACACTGTCTTCTTATTGTGACTTGTAAATAACAAGGATCCTGGGTTGGGTTGAGCCATTAAAGAAAAAGATGAAGACATGTTCCCATGATGCTTTCTCCCTTTCCGTGGGAGAAAAACAGAACAACTCACAGAAACACGTCTGCACACAAACCCCTCGCTGGCCTTTTTCATGATTCTAATGTTTTCTGAACATCTGCTTCCCATCCCTCTCCTCGCATGATGGCGAAGATGAAGTGAGATTCTGTTTTTGATTCCCAGAACTCTCTTGGTTCATCATTCACATTGCTGCAAAGCAAACTCTGTTCCCTGTGCCACAGGTGGCATTTCTACAAAGCCTCATTCTACTGATTTCCCATTTGCTTTCATAGAAAAGTAAATCTCTGGTTGTCCTCAGCTGTTTATGTTTTTAATATGTGCAAGGACGAGAAAAGTCTCGTAAAACAAATGATGCAGAAGTGAGAATTTGACAATCCGTAAGAAAGGTCGGTCCTAGGTGTCTCAGTAATGAGCCTCAGATGTGTCTGCTCTCGCCATGTATCACTTCGACAGATTGCACTGGCTTTCCCCAGAATTCATCTTAGACTCATGAGGAAGGACTTGAGCGCCCCAGCAGTCCCCGAGCCAGCTTCAGGCTCTTCTTGCTGTGGTCAATTAATCTCACAGCCACGTTCCATTCTCCTTTCCAGAGTCGGATTTCTCTGGACATGGCTCTTGCTTCCAGGCTTGGGTGGGTGAGCTCATCCCGGGCATGCTATAGCCCTGAGGGGAGAACCACAGCTGGATACAGCCACTGTCATATCCCATCTGCCACCAGCTCACAACTGGGATACCTTGTTCCCTATCACAGAAGCAGTGGTCTTTGGACATCCTTACTGCAGAATGAAATATTCCTAACTCTGGGATTCACAGATGGACCTAATCCAAATGTTTATAAGTCACCAACATATTTGCCCAGAGTTTAAGGTATCTTCCTGCTTCTACTACTACACTGCTTCTAAGGTATTTTGCTTCGATTACTATATTAACAGCTTAGGAAGTGCTCATTCCAACTCTAGGGCCCTTTATTGGCCCTCGGGTTTCCTGGCTGAACTCTGATTCCTGGTGGTGGCTCACATATATATGAATGAAGAGATTCAGTAATCTTACAGGTGCCAGAAACATTTTTCCTAATTACATTTAAAGATGTCCATGGTATCAGAGGGAAAACTCTTTGCCATTTTTTTAGGTCAGGCTGGAGATGTCTCTAAGACAGTTTATATGCCAAGTACATAGTATGAATCTCCTGTTTCTCCATTTGTCCAAGGAGTGCCCACCTATATGTCAAATTGAGCCAGTTCTCATGTTAGAGCAGGATAAAATAAAATGGCACTCTGCTTGCAAATGTCTACGTTGTGACTTAGAATTAGTGATATTTTTTCCTGCATATTTACTCTTGGATTGGCTTCCTAAGACACCCCATACACCTCTCCTGATTTCTCAGTCCTTTAACATCTTTTGGGTGTGTGCTCAGGAAGCAGGAAACAATTTTAATATGAAGATAAGCAAAAACACTATTCAAGGAGAAGCATTTGTTGAAAACAACGGAAGAGCTGTTATGGAATATATTTCAAAAATAAGTATAAATAGCAGAGTTCACCTTCTCTAGCAAGGGCAATTGATATTTGCAGTTTAATTGGCAAGGTCAGTGAAAGACCATTGGAAATTGACTTCTTTCACAGACTTTGAACTCTAGATGCCCAGGACTGGAAGTGATTCTTGAAGGACCACGTGATGTGCATTCTCACCATGGGCAGCATTTCTTTGTTCTGGAACTTTTTCATACCACAAAAACCTGCTAGAACGTACCATTTGCACTCCTGTTTTTATTATTTCGAAAGTCTGTTTAACAGTGGAATTAATAGCTATGAAGGGTTATATTGATGATCTTCTTTCAGAAGTAAAAGAACTTAAGAGAGCCAGTTTTAAAAAATAATCCTGAGTTTTCCTTAAAGTGTTTCACACATTCAAAGCAACATAATTTTTGCCCTAGCTGGTATATTATTCACTTAAAAGTTAGAAACACTCATTAAAAAAATTAGTATGTTTTCCTTATTAAATAATTCTTCAATGTGCAGTTCAACTTAAAATCCTGACACAACACTGCGTAGAATACAGTTTGAATGCTTGACAGCCTGGATGAGTGTGTTGAAAGTTTCAACTGCTCCTATTTTTAGTCATTTGTGTTACTTTGGGGGAGATTCTTACATTTCACCCTCTTTTTCCATATCTCGTGACACATCTGGTTAAAAATTGAGCACACAATGGATATTGCATATCAATACCACACAGATCATGGAAATAAAGTGACTATGTGATAACTTAAAACACTGTGACATCCAAACCACCAAGCAAGCTATTTCCAGAAAGGAACCAACACACACTGACAAATGTCACCCAGTTCAATTCCTTTTGTTTAATGCATGAATTTGCATAGTTAAGCATCTTATTCAAAGCATATTTTAAATAACTCTATTCTCAGCATGCATGCTCTCAGTAGGCAAGTGGACAACTTAGGTATAAAGCAAAGCCGAAATTATACAGCTGACAAAAGGAATGCCTCTCCTCTGCTGGGTTAAGTAATAAATGGGACCTAGGCAAAGAGTTGATTAAAATAACTACATCACTAACCCCCTTTTAAGAGCCCCAAATAAACACATCTGTTGCCATGCACTTTCAGTGTGCCCTCACCAAATATTAGATTAAACTAATGGCAATTGTTCAGGCAAGTGAGTGATTTTTAAAAATACTTAATACTAATCAGCATCAGTGAGATCATAAGCCAGTAAAAAAAAAAAAAAAAAAACATCCAGACTTAAAGGCAAGACTTCTTGTCCCTTCTACTGGTTTGCGTCAGTTTTTCTGACACATTTGAGCTTTTTCTTGCTGCTAAATATTTTCTCAATTCTTCATGCCCTCCAATTAATTTTAGATAAAATTGTTACCACGTAGAATGTACTTTTCCAATCTACCTACAGCCCTGGGTGGCTCATTATAGACTGTTGCCATGGCAATAGGCAGTGAACAACAGAATTAAGTGGCCTCCATACCATGGTGATAATTTTTCAGTTCACCTTATTAATGATCCCATAATGGTAGGGATTGCCTATTTATTTTGAAAGTAGTAACCTCCTCAGCTTAAAGCAGTTTGGATTCACCAAACAATGCTAAACTCCCAGCTCTGGTCTCTGTGTTTATTTCATTAGTAACTAATACCTAGAAGCAAGAAAAAGATACATTTTGGACACAAACATTTTTGCTTTCTCTTCCATCTTATGACCACCGCAGTATCTGATGCTAATCCTTATAGCTATGGTGTAGTATTTAAGCCTCTGTGTAATATGTTTCCAACTTTAGCAATGATCCAGTGACTTGTCACTTATTTGTAGCTGGTGATTGTATTTTACCATCACTCCTTTAACCTCTGTAAAATATTCAAAAAGACCCAACTCAGCAGGTTAAAATAACCTTAATTGTGTTTTTGTAATGTATTTAGAGATCACTTCAATCATGTTTTTATAAAGTAATGAATTATCTACCAAGGGATGTGTGTGAGAGAGAAAAGTGAGAGTGAGAGAGGAAGGTTGGTGTACTGGTGTTAAGACACGCTGATTTTTGGGGATGTATGGTTCAGTACTTCAATCCCTAGATTTGCCGTGGCTGTACAGTTTTTAAATAGCCAAAGTCAAAGAGGAACATCCATGAGTCCTTTTCCACATGGTTCTGGTTAAGCCATCATTTTTACCTTGACTTCTTAAGGGGCCAAATGAAAAGTATACAATGTGGCATTAGTCACAGGTTTTAAAATAATATTTATTTAATCTTTTCATAATCCTAAACATGCAACAGGACCACCAAGAGGAGTGGCTTGTGTGAGCTGTCATGGCTGGACCACCTCTGGAGGCCATGTGATCATTCTAGTCTCCTTAGAATGCACCTGAGTTACCAAAGCAAATCCCATTTCCATTGATTTAGTTACAGGTCAGAAGTGAAAGCAAGGCAAGATGTGAAACCAGACATCCGACAGCCTCCATTCACAGACTACAGGCAGCCCCCGCTGGACTACAGGCAACCCCCAGGAGGCGATTACCAGCAGCCCCCGCCCTTGGACTACAGGCAGCCTCCCCTGCTGGACTACAGGCAGCACTCCCCTGACACGAGGCAGTACCCTCTGTCGGACTACAGGCAGCCCCAGGTACCTCCTCCCCGAGAGCAGGGCGGGCCCTGACCAAGGCTTCCAGAGAACTGCAAGGAATGAAATTGAAGGAGAGGCAGAGGAAAGTGTACCTGTTTGGGATAGACAGCCGCAGTTCTATTCCTAGCTCCCGGGGTAACACCTGCATCCTCAAAAACATGCTGGATAAATAAATCTATTTCAGAATAAACCAGGGCAATAGATAAATAAATATGGGTAAATAAATAAATAGTGGATGAGTAGTAATGGAATGAACTAATCCCTGCTAATACTAGCTAACTCCCTGTACATTTTCCTTGTCGAAGTATCTAAAATGCTCTAAGCTGGGACCTCTGACACTGCTGCTAAGAAAACTTCATATATGCTAGCACAGGAGCTATTTTAGGTCCGTAGTTTTTTACATGGTGCCCTACCTGCCTTTCTGTGATAAAGGGCCAAGCCCCTGCACATAAGGGTAAGACTAAGCCTGGCTTCACAATCCAGAGTGTAGCCTCTGCAACAGCCAACAACTTTCTGTCTACACGACCAGTGGCATGTTTGTTATGATTATTTGTTGATGCACTTTGTGTCAACTTCCTTTACTTCTCTGAGATTCCGTTTCCTAAAGGGAGGGTCTTCCTTACAGTCCAGGGTGAGGATTCGACATGTATGAAAGGAGTCTAGACCAGAGTTTGGTATGCAGGAAATATTTCCTACTTCATAACTGTATATCAAGATATAAATTAAGTACAATCTCAACTCTATCAGATTACATTGTGTTTTATTATGAATTGAAGACCATCTCTATCCCCAAAGATTTTAAGAATAGTGAAGATCAGAGAATCTTGGACGTATTGCATTTTAGGTAAAAGAGAAATTGATTTTGTACATTCCAACTTGATATTCAATAGTCTGTGCAACTGAGCGATCTATCAGATCTCACTAAATTTCACTTTTCTAATCAGCAAATTGCGTAATTTACATACACACACACACACACACACACACACACACACACACATGCACACACCTGACATTTATTTATCATGCTCAACAGCAGTGAATGAGAAAAGTCAAAGGAGAGATGATGTCATTCAAGCTTATCTGTAATCATTCCACATTTGCCAAGTAAACCGATGAATACCAAAGTAAACAAACTACACAGTAATTCTTTGATGACCAAGTAAACTGTGCCGTGGTCTGCTCAAACCTTTGGAGTTTTGTCTTGCATTTCGATAGTTCATAAAGTCAGATTACTACTTCTCCCAACACCATGTCATTTGGAATACATTAACTAAGAGAGAGAAGGAGAGCACAGAGACTAGCCACAGAAGCTTCTCTGCTACTAAACAATTGTCTATTCCATTTTCTCCCCGACCCCAAAGGATTTTGATTATTTCACTGTGGACATGGAGAAAGGAGCCAAAGGATTTGGATTCAGCATTCGTGGAGGAAGGGAATACAAAATGGATTTGTATGTGTTGAGATTGGCAGAAGATGGACCAGCAATAAGGAATGGGAGAATGAGGGTAAGAACAGCCTCTTTTTATAGAATTGCTTAATTCTGAAAGAAAACCCCACTGTGGCATTGGAAGAGTGCTGAAGCATGCTGTCAGACAGAGTTGCTGTAGGTTTGCCTTCCTTCTAGTTCATGACCTAGTTTCTTAAAGGTTTGGCCAAATGCTATTTTATAATATCTCTCATTCTCATGTTTCTGCTTATGACCTTCTAATTGATTAAACCTCAATAAAGCACTATTTTTCTAAAGAGCAAATGAAATAAAATGGAGAAAGTGTAGAAATCTAAGAAATAGCTTGTAAAGGAAACATTATTGCTCCATAAGTCTTTCTATGATTTGATGATTCTGTTTTCACTAAGGTTGAATATTTTGAAATTTATTTTTAGTTTTCTGCTTTTTCCCCCATATTGATTAATCATATGCTTTTGCAGGACTTTTTGGAAATGTTTCCTTTGTGTTGACTGGTCTTTTGGTTTGATACTGGGCAGACAGAAGCATTAGGAGAAAAAGGAATTTGGCTTCTTGGATACAGGTTGTTCTTAAAAATGACAGCAGGAGGCTGGCATGGTGGCTCAAGCCTGTAATCCTAGCACTTTGGGAGGCCAAGGCAGGCGGATCACAGGTCAGGAGTTCAAGATCAGCCTGACCAACATGGTGAGACCCCGCCTCTACTAAAAAAAAAATATGTAAAACTTAGCCAGGTATGGTGGCGTGCGCCTGTAATCCCAGGTACTCAGGAGGCTGAGGCAGGAGAATCGCTTGAACCCGGGAGGCAGAGGTTGCAGTGAGCCAAGAGGTTGCAGTGAGCAGAGACGGCACCACTGTACTCCAGCCTGGGCGACAGAGTGAGACTC
Organism: Cacajao melanocephalus; assembly: GCA_963573385.1. NCBI lineage: Eukaryota > Metazoa > Chordata > Mammalia > Primates > Pitheciidae > Cacajao > Cacajao melanocephalus. The sequence goes on along the minus strand of CAUYLG010047512.1, from coordinate 66,925 downwards.
CGTCTCGAAAAAAAAAAAAAATGACAGCAGGGGCCAGGTGCAGTGGCTCACACCTGCAATCCCAGCACTTTGGAGGGGTGAGGTGAGCAGATCACAAGGTCAGGAGATCAAGGCCGTCCTGGCTAACATGGTGAAACCCTGTCTCTACTAAAAATACAAAAAATTAGCCAGGCATGGTGGCACATGCCTGTAGTCCCAGCTACTTGGGAGGCTGAGACAGGAGAATCACTTGAACCCCGGAGGCAGAGGTTTCAGTGAGCTGAGATCACACCACACCAGCTGGAGTGTAGACTCCAGCCTGAGTGACAAAGCAAGACTCTGTCTCAAAAAAAAAAAAAAAAATGACAGCAGCTAGAAATTTTCCATATAGAGTATAAGTTGAGAGTGGATTTTTTCATTTAATAATTACTTTGAGATATCTGATTGATGAGTAACTAATTCTTCATTTAAGGGTACAAAACAAAGCTTGTTAACAAAACATTAGACAGTCTCTTTACTCTCTCTCTCTCTCTCTCTGTCTCTGTGTGTGTGTGTGTGTGTGTGTATAAAATCTAGGATTTATTCTTGCCTTCCCTCCTAACTCTTTAAGTTAATACAGAAAAGTGATGGCTTTGGGATTCTGGAACCTTGGGCTCTTGTGCAGAGTCTCACCAACCAATTTCCCCTGTTGGCTGAATCTGTTATTTCTACCACCAAGTCACTCAGTAGCCCTCTCGATTATCAGATTGACTGTCATGCTATCGCACTGCCCGTGTTCAAGTAATCCTTATTTTACTTAATAATGGCCCCAAAGTGCATGAGTATTGATGCTGGCATTTTGTTATAATCGTTCTTTTATTGTTGTTGATCCCTTACTGTGCCTGATTTGTAAATTAAACTTTATGATAGATATAGATAGGGAAAACAGTGTATGTAGGGTTACTCCTACCTGTGATTTCAGGCACCCACTGGGGACCTTGGAATATATCCAAGAGGTATGAGGGGTAACTACTGTATTTACTTTATCAAAAAGCCATTGGAGAATAGCAAGTGTTGACTTTAATTATTATACTAGATGGTTTTTCAACATCAGTTAATACTGATGTATTAAAGTTGAATGACAAAACACAATCTGTGAATGCAGAAAATAAGGGGGATAGTAAATAGAGATGTGTATCATTGTCATGTCTGATTGCTTTTCTTCAGTCACTCAAGGAGGCTAATGTCGGCCGCGCGTGGTGGCTCATGCCTGTAATCCCAGCACTTTGGGAGGCTGAGGTGGGTGGATCACGAGGTCAAGAGATCGGGACCATCCTGGCCAACATGGTGAAACCCCATCTCTACTAAAAAATACAAAAATTAGCTGGGCATGGTGGTGCCCGCCTGTAGTCCCAGCTACTTGAGAGGCTGAGGCAGGAGAACTGCTTGAACCCGGGAGGCAGAGGTTGCAGTGAGCCGAGATCGCCAGGCGACAGGGCAAGACTCAGTCTAAAAGAGAAAAAAAAAAAAAAAAAGAAGGCTAACATCATAAGAGAAACACAATGGACAGTCAGGTTTTAAGGAAAAGTATAATAAATTATTAGAAAATATTACTGGATCTCTTTGTAAAAAGAAGACTTTGGTTTGTAAAAGAATCTAATAAAATTGGGAGGGATGAATTTTTCATAGCTAGTGAATAAATCTCTGATACAAAGTTCCTGGGAATATAACCTAATTAAACACTGAAACTAAATAGAAAACACAGGCAAAAAATAATGAACATAAAAAATAATATTGGAGAAACTCAGTAAAACAGGGAAGGTAAGAAATCAGTAGACATTTGGAGGGAAAGAATAGAAATTCCAAGAGCTTAAATAAAAATCCGAGAGTCAAGTTAAAAGAGAATCTGAAAGGAGATCAAGTTTGCTCTTAAAATGGTAAAATATTTTCCTGTTTCCATAAAAGTATAATACAGTTCGCATTTCCATAAAATGTATTTTTATGGTGAAAAAGAACATCATTTCATAACTTCATCACCTGCAGCTGGGCACCATTTGTATATGCCTACTTAGCATCACATAAGCTTATTTATAAAATGGTTTACCTACTTTCTGAAACTCACACGATGCAAAAGTCTGCTTGCAATGGGCTTTGGAATGACCTAAAACATTTTACTCAACTAATCAATGCACAAAAAAGATACCGCTTGCCCTTTTTTTTTAATGGAAAGCAACATTCTCTGAAATTAGCTTATTTTAAATTTGTCACCTTTCCCTCCATGGACCAGACATAACTAGTCAATACAAAAGCATCCTGGTTTACATATTGTTCTTATTAAACATAAAACCATTTACAAGAATATTTCTAACACATGTAATAGGTATAAATACTAACAATGATTCAAGGACCCATGAACCCATGGCCCGGCTTAAAAAACAGAACGTTACCAAACTCCCATGATTTCATTCTCCTCCCACTCTCCAGCCCTCAAAGAGAACTATCTTCCTAAATAAAGCACTTGACATTTCTTCTATTGTTGCCATAGATGTGTGCATCTCTCAACTATATCATTTGGTTTTGCACACTTTGTGAACTTTATGTAACTGAATCGTACATGTTCCTCTCTGGGGTTTCCTTTAACTTCATGAGATTCATCCAAGGGTGGTGCATGAAGCTATAGTTCATTTGTTTTTCACTGCTATAAATTATTTCATTATACGAATATGCTACAACCTATAATAGCTCTCTATTTTTCTGTTTTATGGACATTTGAGATTTTCTCTGTCAATTTACACTTTTTGGTTGTTTCCAAGTTTTTTGTAACTTATACAATCCTTGTACATCTTTCATACTGTACCTATGCAAGAGTTTCTCTAGACTAGACTATATGCCTGGGAGGGCACAAATTTAACTCACTTAAGTAACACAAAAGTATTGTCCAAGGTGGTTGTACAGTTATATTAGCATGTAAAAAAGTTTTTCTTACTATGCACATTCACAAGATTTGTATTTCAGACTTTTAAACTCATTCTGGTGGGTAGAAAATGACATATTTTAGGTTTAGATTTGCATTTCTTCATTATGAATGATATTTATCATTTTCTCCATTTTCTGTTGAATATTTCTTCATATTGATTATAGAAGTGCTTATTATTGAAGATTGTTTTTTATCAATTAATGTGATACAGATATCTTATGCCAGTTTATGCTTGTAGTTTCACTTTCTTTATAATGCTCTTTGATAATGAGAAAGTCTTAATTTTAGTGTAATTGACTTAACCTTTTTTTTTTTTTTTTGATAGTTTCTACTTTCTGTGTCTTGTTTGAGAAATCATTCTGCAAGACATGGTCTTAAACATCTTCTTTTATATCTTCTTCTAAAAGTTTTATAGTTTTACTTTCTATATCCAAGTCTTTAATCACCTACAATTGATTTCTCTGTATGATATAAGGTAGAACTCCAATCTCACTTTTTCCATATGGATAACCACATGTCACAGCATCATTTAATAAGTATTTCTTTGTCCCTCCCCCCAACCAATCTGCAATGGCAACTCTATAATAAGTTAAATTTCTATAAATGCAATGGCCTGTAAATGGATTCTTTATACTGTTCTACTAGTCTATTTGTCTATCCCTGAATCAATGCCATACTTATCTACCTTTTAATGAGTGTTGAGTGTTTCGTGGGGAAACTATCTCTCCCCTCAGACACACATCTTAATTCTTCAGGGGTGTTTGGATGTTCTTGGGCTCTTGCCCTTCCATATAATTTTGGAATTTGCTTGTCAAGTTTCTAAAAAATCCTGTTAGAATTTTTATTGGAATTGCTTGAAAGTCATGTATAAATGTGGAAAAATTTACATCTTTATAATATTCTTTCCATGAACATGATATAATCCATTTATGTAGACTTTCCATAAAGTGCTTAAAGTTTTATAGCTTTTTCCATAACATACTTGCAAATATCTTGTTAGACCGATTTTCAGGCACTTTTTGTATTTTATTTTTACTCTTGAACACAGTATTTTTTAAATCTTTACACAAATGCATGTGTTCAGTGAATATATGCTTTTATTATTTTTAATACAGTCTTTTTTTTTTTCATTTTTTTAAGAGCAGTTTTAGGGTCACAGCAAAATTGAGAGGAAGGTACAGAGATATTCCATTTAGTCCCTGCCCCACACATGCATAGCCTCCTCTCTCATTATCAACATTCCCCACCAGACTGGTATATTTGTTACAATAGACAATCAGTATTGACACATCATTATCATCCAGGGTCCATAGTTTACAGTATGGCTCAGTCTTGGTGTTGTACATTCTATGGATTTGGACAAATGTACAATGGCACATATCCACCATTATAGTATCATAAAGAATATTTTCACTGCCCTAAAAATTCTTCATGTTCCACTATTCATTCCTCGCTCCCCATTAACCCCTGGCAACAATTGATCTTTTTGCTGTCTGCAGAGTTTTACCTTTTCCACAATGATTCATTTAGTTGGAATCATACAGTATGTAATCTTTTCAGATAGACTTCTTTCACTTAGTAGTATGCATTTAACTTTCCTCCATGTCTTTTCATGGCTTAACAGTTCATTTCTTTTTAGCGCTGAATAATATTCCATTGTCTGGATGCACTACAGTGTATTTATCCACTTACCTACTGATTTTGGCAATTATGAATAAAGCTGCTATTAATATTTGTGTGCAGATTTTGTGTGGACTTACGTTTCCAACTTCTTTGAGTAAAAACCAAGGAATGCAATTGCTGGATCACATGCTACAAGTATGTTGAGTTTTGTAAGAAACAACCAGCTGTCTTCCAAGGTGGCTTTACCATTTTACATTCCCACCAGCAGGACGAATGAGAGTTTCTGCTGCTCCATATCCTCATCAGCATTTGGTGCCATCATTGTTATGGATTTCGGCCATTCTGATATGCATGCAATGGTATCTCATTGTTGTTTTAATTTGCATTTCCCTGATGGCATATGATGTAGAGCATCTTTTCATATGCTAATTTTCCATCTGTATATCTTATTTGGTAAGGTATCTGTTAAGGTCTTTGGCCCACTCTTTATCAGGTTATTTTTCTTTTTATTGTTGAGTTTTAAGATTTCTTTGCATATTTTGGATAACAGTCCTTTATCAGATATATCTTTTATAAATATTTTCTCCCAGTCTGTGGCTTGTCCTTTTAATCCCTTGACAATGTCTTTTGCAGAGCAGAAATATTTCATTTTAATTAAATTCAGCTTCCTAATTATTTCTTTCATGGATTATGCTTTTTGTGTCATATCTAAAAAGTCATTGCCACATCCAAGGTCTTATAGATTTTATCCTATGTTCTCTTACAGGAGTTTCTTACTTTTGCATTTTACATTCGGATCTGTGATCCATTTTGAGTTCATTTTTGTGAAAGATGTTTTGGTCTGTATCTTGACTCATTTTTTTGCCTGTGGATGTCCAGTTGTTCCAGCACCATTTGTTGAAAAAACTATTTTTTCTTCATTGCATTGCCATTGCTCCTTTGTCAAAGATTAGTTGACTATATTTATGTAGGTCTGTCTATTCTGTTCCATTGATCTATTTGTCTCTTCTTTTACCAATACCACACTGTCCTGATTACTGCGGCTTTATAGTAAGTCTTGAAGGTGAGTAGTGTCAGTCGTCCAAATTTATCCTTCTCCTGGATATAGTTATTTTTAATGTAATTTTAAAATTAACTGTTAACCAGTGAAGAGAAAGGCAATCAAATTTTGTATATTGATCAATGATATCAGGCAAAATTTACGGAACTCTCTTATTACTTCAAATAATTTATGTGTAGCTACCTCTGGATTTTCTGCATAATAATCACATTTTCTATAATTAGAGTTTTGGAGTTTTCTGGGAGTTTTTTCCTTTTCAGTACTTTTTGTTTCTTTTTTCAAAATTTCATTGGCTTGGCTTACTCTATGATGCTGAATAGAAGTGATCAAAGCAGACACTTTTATTTCTAATCTTAAAGAGAATGCTTTCTAAAATTTCATTAAACATGATGTTTAATGGGTTTTTATAAATAATCTTTGTCAGATTAAAGATGTTTCCTTCTATTACTAGTTTGCTAGAAGAGTTTATTATGAGTAGATGAATTTTGTCTACTTTTTCTGCATCCATAGACAATATCATACGATCTTCTTCTTTAATATGATAATTAATATGATTAATCATATTAAAGGATTTTTATGGTTAAATTACTTTTGAGTTCCTGGGATAGGCCCTATTTAATCCTGATGTATCATTTTTATGCATTGATCAATTCTGTTTTCTGTTATCTCAAGATTTTTGTATCAATGTTATTGAGTAAGATTGGCCTGTAATTTTCTTGTAGTATCCTAGAATTATTTTGATAATAGTGTTACCCTAACTGAGGGAATATATTCTCTTACCGGGTCCAAAAGGGGGCATAGTTTTAAGGGCAAGAATTTCCCAGCACCATACCCCCCTCCCATTTCTCTCCATCCAGGAGATTTATGTTTGAATCTCACGGGTGCGGGAAGAAATTAAAGTCAGTCACTCCAGCGGAAGTCCTAAGGAACTCCTTTCATTGGCCCAGGGTCTTGGTGAAGGTTGGGGTTCCTCCCAGGATAAAAGTCTGTGCCCACACACCTGGCCGGATTTACCCCTCTGGAATCCCCTTCCACACTCTTCATAGAAGTCTTTCTCTTCCTTCTTCTCCTTTCCTTCTCTTTTCTCTACCTAAATAAAATCACCTTTCTGCAACACTTCTTGGGTCTGATATTTACTTTTACGAGCGTACGGCGTACCTGCAGTGGCCCCATCACTTATTCTTTAAGAGATCAGAGACCAAGAACCCACAGCATTCTCTCGGGGGAGCTGTGCCTCACCAACACCCCAAGAAAACTGGGTTATATAACCTTATGAGAATAGAATAATCCTTTTTATTGCTGTTGTTTACAGTTGTTGTCTGGGAAAGTTTATGTATGTTTCGAATTATCCTTGAATGTTGGTTAGACACCTATAAACTCATCCAGGTCTGGTACGTTTTCTTCATGTGAAACTCTTAGTCCACTAATTATGTTTCTATAATAATTGTTATCTTCAGATTTTCTATTTGTTTTTAAGTCTATTCTGATAAACTGCTTTTCTTACTAACAATTTACCTATTTCATCTTAGTTTTCAAACTTTTTATATCTTTTTTATTTTAGTTTTAGTTTATTTTATTTTTGAGACAGGATCTCACTTTTTCACCCAGGCTGGAGTGCGGTGATACAAACATGGCTCACTGCAGCCTCAACCTCCTAGGCTCAAGTAATCCTCCCATCTCAGCCTCCCAAGTAGCAAGGACCACAGGTATGCACCACCACACCTGGCTGATTTTTTTTTTCATGTAGAGATGGGTCTCGCCATGTTGCCCAGCCTGGTCTCAAACTTCTGGGCTCAAGCAATACTACTGTCTCAGCCTCCCAAAGTGCTAGGATTACAGGTGGGAGCCATCACACCTGGCCTATCTCCTATTTTTAATGTTTGGAGTATTTGTATTTATGTCTCTTTCATTTGACTATTGTTCTTGTATTCTATTTTCTTTATTAATCATGCCAAAGATTGTTCAATTTTATTCTTTTCAAAGAGCCAGCTTGTATATTTGTCTCCTTGCTTATTCATTTCTGTTCTTATACTTAATATTTCATTCCATCCATTCTTTCCGGGTTTACTCTGTTGTTCTTTTTTTTTTTTTCTAAGTTGGATGCTTATATTAGTAGTTCTTAGGCTTCCTTCATTTCTGTTAGTACAAATTTGAGGTTGTAGATTTAATATGTAGTATGTTCATTAAGTTCCAAATACATTCTAATTTCCACCGTGATTTCGTCTTTGACTTCTGGATTGTTTAGAAGGTGTTTTTGTTTTTTATTTCTGAATGTATAGGGATGTTCTAGTTAGAACTTAGTTGCTATTCTTAATTTGTCTTCAGAGAATAAACTCCATATGATTTCAGTATTTCAAGTTTGCTGCAACTTGCTACAAACTTGGCCTAACATGTTGCATTTGTTATATATGATCCATGTGTGCTTGGAAAGAATGTGTATCCTGTAATTGTTGAGTACACTGCTGTATAGATGTGTTCACTGGATAAAGTTTGCTTATTGAACTATTCAACTATTTTATAGTCTTACTCATTTTTTTCTATTTGATCTATTAAATACTAGGGTAGGTCCTTAAAAACCTTTGCTAATGGTTTTGTAAATTTTTCTTTGGAAAAACTATCAATTTATTTTTAATAATAGAGATGGGGCCTCACAACGTTACCTGGGCTGGTCTTAAACTCCTGAGCTCAAGCAATCCTCCTGCCTTGGCCTCCCAAAGTGCTGGGATTACAGGTGTCAGCCACCACACCCAGCCTGAAGAGCTACCAGCTTTTACTTTGTATGTTCTGAGGACATGTTGTTTGGTACTCAGGTATTTCTTTTATTTTCCAGGTGAATCGAATCCTTCCTATTGTGTAGTTACCTACTGTATCTCTGTCAATGCTTTTTGCTTTAAAGTTGGTTTTGTCTGATATTATTGTAAGCATGCTAGTTTTCTTTGGTATGTCTCTTTTATCTTTTTGCTTTTAACCATTCTATGTCTTTATACTGTACGTGTTTCTCTATTAACCTGGATTTTTTTTATATTTTAACAATTTATTTCACCATGGTCATTTCAATCAATTTACATCATTTTTATTTACTTATACTTTTATTTAATTCTATCATTTTTGATCTTTTCCTATTAGTTTTACTTTTTCTATCTTCCCCTTTTTATTTTTTATTTTTTTTATTTTTCTTATTTTTTTTATTTTTTATTTTTATTTTTTCCACCCTCTTTTGAATAGTTCTTTGGAGTTCCAGTTCACGCAAGTCTCTCCTATTAGACTTTACATCTGTAGCCCCTAAGCTGATTTTCTGTCGTTATTGCCTAGTCATCAAAATGGAAACTTAAGGTTCCCAGGAATCAGTAGTTATTTTCTGGGTAAAAGCTGCCTTTGGTACTTGTTCACCTTCCTGGAGTCTTGTTCTCACTTTGCTTTTGGCATCAGAGGATTCTTTACTTTCTTCCCTGTTCAGCAATGGTAAGGTTAGGGAATCTGATCCACTGTATTGCTAGAAACAGAAGTTAGTAACATTTACCTTTAGCAACTTAGTTATAGTAGGGGCAACTCCCTACTACAGAGCGTGCCTCCCATGTGCCCACTGCATTCATTCTGTAGCATACATCCTTACCCTCCTCTCCAACTCCCCACTTGTGTGTGTCCCATGCCCACAAAGTCACTAATGAGTCCTTGCCACTGCCACATAGTCCTGCCTGAAAACTCAGTCTACAATCAAGGGGCTGGCACTGTGATCCCAAGGGACCCCTCACGCACTCCTGGGTCCTGGGCACAGAGAAGCATGGTCCCCTCACCCCTGCAGAATCCCATTTTATCTTCTTCAGGACCCAAGTGGCTTGTCTGGGCCATAAATGTGCAGGCCTGCCTGGCTGGAGGCTTCGCCTAGACTGAGGAGGAGCCTCTTCATATCTTGCTCATATCCTGCCATTGGGATTGAATGGGATGGCATACAGTCTTGAAATAATATGCCCTTGAGTTCAGAGACACAAAGCATTGAGGCTGATTCCCTTAACAAAGACTGTCATGTGGACACAGAATTTCCCAGTGGGAAGAAGTTGGGTAAAACAGTGATATGTACCCATTGGTGAATTTATCTCAGTTTGAGGCCTCCAGTCTTTGGTGCAAAATTTACATTTACTTCATTTGTTTCAATCACCTAAGATACTTTCACTGATCAGCTCCCTTAAGCTTACTCCATTTCTTCCTTGCCCTGAAGACTTGCTTAGAGGAAAATTTTTACCTCTCATGGTGACTTTCTTGTCCACTTGACTTCCTCCCTTGTAAGGAAATAACCAGATAGTAAAAAGAGCAGGAGCCTGACAGACATATTCAAATATTGGCTTAACAACTTACTGGCTGTCTAGCTCTGACCTGAACAAGTCACCCTGTCAGGGGCTCATTCATAGCTGCTCTGTAGCCTTGATCAAATATCAGGTCCTCTCTGGACAGCTTCAGGGGCCCACACTATGGGGGTTGGGAGGGGACAGGAGTCCTCCTGACCGGCAGAATCAGTTGAGTCAACTCTAGCAATTAGTGGAATGACAGCCTGTCTTCATATCCTGCAAGTCACTTAACAGAGAGTCAATTTTATGGTTCTAATCAACGGGAATAATATTTTCCAGGAAGGGCAAAGTACCTAGTTCAATATTTCTGAAATTTCTCCTACTCTTCCACTCTCTTCTTTTCCCCGAGGCCTGTACTTTTATTAAAATACAGGCATGCATCACTTGATGACAGGGATACATTCTGAGAAATGCATCATTAAGTGATTTTGTCATGTAAACATCAAAGAAGTGCACTTACAAAAACCTAGATAATATAGGCTTCCTACATACCAGGTTACAGCTCTTACACACCAGCCTATAGCTTCTAGGCTACAAACCTGGACGGCATGTTACCGTACTGAATACGATAGGCAATTTTAACACAGTAGTATTTGAGTATCTTAACATATCTAAACCTAGAAAGGGTACAGTAAAAATACCATATAATATTATGGGACTAACATCATATATGCAGTCCTTTGTTGACCGGATCATCATTATGCAGTGCACGACTGTACTCACTATCAGCACAGAGGCACCGAGAGCATCTTCTAAGTAAGTGTGCACGTCAAGAGGGGACAAAAGCTTTCAAATATTCGTCTTGTACTTGCCTCCCCTCAGTCTGCTAGATAAGGTGGTTCCTTTTCAAAACACTCATCTGATCTACTGCTTACTGTTTAAAACCCTGCAGTGGCACCCCATAGTCTTTCAGGGTAACGATCAGACCCTCATCACAAGGCTGCCAGGCCCTGCATGTTCTATCCCCAGACCCCTCCCAGCTCATCTCACACAGCTCCCCGCTCCCTTGCTCTGTTATCCCACCAACCAGTCTCTCTCACCATGCCTCTTCCTGCCCATGGGGCTTTGGCACATGTTGCTCCCTCTTCCCACAAGGCTTTTCTCCCACCCCTTCCCCTGGCTAACTACTCCTCATCCTTCCCATCCCAGCTCAAGCATCACGTCCTCAGAGAAGACTTCTCTGTGCTTTCCAATAAGGTCTCATCCACCTATCGTTGGCTCTCCCAGCAACAGGCACATCTTTGTAGCATTTTGTCACAGTGATAATTTTACATATTTCTGTCTGACCACTTGATGAAGTCTGCCTCTCCAGAGCATACGCTCTGCAAGAGCCAGAACCATGTTGCTCTGGGCGCCCCGCTATACCCCAGGGCCCAGTGCTGTGCATGTGGGGCACTCCGTAAATATTTACTGCTGAACACATGCATGAACAGAAGCCAAAGTTGCAGGTGTGTTTTCCAACTCTGCATATTCACTAGCTGTGCTTATCAAGTCCATGGCCACAAAGACACCGATGAACCAGGGCATGGGATCTCATAGGTAACTGACCATATGAATATATGTGGCAAGTCAGTCCAACCTGCAGTCAGCTGTTTTTATAAAATGCCGTAAACACACCACTCCTGTTTGGATGCGTCTAATTCAAATGTTGCAGTATCAGAGAGGTTGTATATGCAGAACCCTATTGTGCCTAGCATTAAGAAATGCCTTTAATCGTAAACTAGGTGACATTTCAAGACTTGTTTTCCTTATATGTAAACTATCTCTCACCAAACGTGGATGACAAGGAAAGAATGTAAATAAAGTAAAATAAGGTCAAACAGTAAATAATGAGGAACTTCAAAAGCACAAGGTGAGCAAAACATGACAGAATAAAAGTGACAAAACAGGTGTGCTGGAGCCTGTTAGAAAAGGTACACAGGAGAGCAGTGCGATCTGAATGATGCAAAAGACAGAGCTTAGCAGAATATACCAACCCCACAGAGATAAGCCCCGCCAGGTCACTGCGGACAAATGAGCTGAGGAAGCTGATGAAATCAAAAGCATCAGAGAAGAGAGAAAACAAGTACATAAGAGGGAAATAAAGCAGCCTGTCTGGAGAAATAAAGCAATTGCATGGGCTCAGGTAGATCATTTTGAGGGCCCTGCATTGCAAAGATTGTCCACCCAATGTTTTATCACGTCTAGGTGCTAAAACTCAGCCAACCCAGAAAGCTCATCTCTGCATACAGGGTAGCTCTTTACATGCCATCCAAGACCATTTCATCCAGATGCCCAGTTGTCTCTCAGCCATCACTGTTAATCTTCCTTCAGATTGTCTGCAAATGTGAGTTCCTTTCCCTTTACTGTCTGGCCCTGCGCCATGCCTTTTATGAAGGAAAAGAAAAACCTCTCACAGAGATCAAATCCATTACTTTTTTCTTTTCAGAGTCTGACCTATGAGCACTGTGTTAAATGAGTTACACCAGCTACTTGCAGCAAGGAGGGAGAGCGTGCTGTTGATTAGAGAAGAGAGCCATGGGGAGCTCCACTGTCAATTATTCAGGGCCTCATTACCTCACATGGGGAGGACTCCATTTCTCTTCTCGGTTTCTTCTTCTAGTGGATGCCCAACTTTGAACCATTTCAAAAGCATCTTCCCATGAGGGCTAGTTAAAGGTTTGGTAAGAAATCAAAGGGATGGGATTGCATCTTGGCACGGAAAGACATCGAAAGGAATTGAATACATTAGAAGTGAGGAGAGTCTTTGATTTTAATTATTCATGGTGGGGGGTGGTGCCTATACAAAAGAATAAGAAAGTTTACAAACCACTGCTGTGATCTGAAAAATAGACTTTACTTGCCTCTTCGTTTTCACTTATAAACTTTATCATAATTTTTCTCTCTTTACCCGAGAATAAATTAAAATTTCTTCCCTCTTCATTTTTACAAAGCAGTGTTCATGCAAATTTGCTCTCTGCTTGAGATTTTTTGTCATTCCATCTCTCCCCCTAAAGCTTCTGGAGGATAAGCTTACCTACTTCTTTCCATTTTCATCAGAAAATGGGTGTGAAATGCACCTTGATCATGATTCACACAGGATTTGGTTTGCATGGCAGAGTGACTCAGAAGCTATGGAGAGCTGGGTACTCTTCTTAAATGTGAATCTCAGACCATTCACGTTTCTTCTTTGGGGTCTCCAGAAGTGTTCTCCTGATTGACAGTCACCATCCCCAGACCCTGTCCCCTTCTTTCCCTGTGGCTGCTTCCTAGCACTGTCAGTGTTGAACTCACAGATGGCATTGCTCCTGCCTATGGAACATTGCTGCTTCCTTCTCCAAGTTGAAAAGATCTGACTCCTGCATAGTTCAACTTGACAAGATACTTCTTTTTTAATAAATACAAGTAGAGATCATACAAACAGAAAATGAGTACTTCTCCACGTGGGGATCACCCCTGCTGGATCCCATATAAAACAGTACGGTTCCCAAGGCAGGCTTATGTCTCATTATTTGGTCAAGCATGGTGGGTGGAAGAGGTAGGGACTGACATCCTCCTAAATGCCTAGCCTGAATTTCCAACTGCCTGTTGGATGTCCAGGGCATTCATTTTTCATTTCAGACCAGCCATGAGTTGTTGTAATGCCATCTTAGTGTCTCATGTCTTTGTGTAATCATCTGCCTGAAGGATGAAGGATGAATATACCCCTGGTCTTTAGGATGGTGTCAGCTGAATTAGTCTCTTGTGGAAGAAAAAGACTCCACAACCTAGTAGCATGACTGTGCTTGTGTATGAGACCTCAGGAGAAGAATGAAAGCCCAGAAAGGGAAGTTAAGGGCAGATGTAAGTAAGCAAAAAGACAGATTAATGAATGTTGGAAAGAGGTTGTTTTCAAATACTGCACTCCTTGCTTTAGAAAGGGAAGGGCCAGGAAAACTGGGAGATGTACTTCTATCAGGGAATTAGGAATTGGGGAACAGGGAACTGGGCAAGCTGCTGAGTCAGCGATCACAATTAACTACTTAACTAGAGAGCGTGCAGAGTCCTGAGCAGGGGCTGGCCTGAAATAAGCCAGTACACCTTGCTTCAGTCTGTGTCTTTCTGGAAATGGGCACATACATTTAAGAAAAGTAAGTCACGTCTCAAATTAGTCTCAAATTATGCATTCTTTCATTTTATTCCATTGCCACTGCCACAGTACAGGCCCTTGTCTTTGCTATCCTGAACTGTTCCAGTAGCCAGATGGGTCCCACTTGCCTCAAATTTCTCCTATTCATGCTTCCTACAACTACCAAAATTATATTCCTAAATCATACGTGTAATCAAATCACTTGTTTCCTCAAAAGTCTTCAACAGCCTCCCTTTGCTTGCAGGATAACATGTAAATCGGTCACGAGTTTTTTGTTTTTTTGTTTTTGAGCCCAAGTCTTGCTCTGTCACCCAGGCTGGAGTGCAGTAGCATGATCTCGGCTCACTGCAACCTCCACCTCCTGGGTTCAAGCAATTCTCTTGCCTTAGCCTCCTGAGTAGCTGGGACTACAGGTGCATGCCACCACACCTAGCTAGTTTTTTGTATTTTTAGTAGAGACAGAGTTTCACCATGTTAGCCAGGATGGTCTCGATCTCCTGACCTTGTGATCCATCTGCCTCAGCCTCCCAAAGTGCTAGGATTATAGGCATGAGCCACCAGATTTTCTTACAAAGGCCTTCTACCATCTGGCCCAATGTATTTTCCATCCTTGTATGCTACTCTATTCCTCCAATGTATACTCCAACCGTTGTTGTCTCCAGAACACACAATGCCATTTCACACTTTTGTGTCTCTCCTCATCCTATTCTTCCCAGTGGAAGCGCCTCTCTTCCCATTTCTATCCTTAAAATCTTCCTCATCTTTCAAGAACCAGTTCTGACTACACCATGAAGCCTTCATTGACCCCTGCCTCTCACCTCCCACTCCCAACTCCATTCAGAGGAAGTGCTCTCTCTCATCAGCACCCCAATAGCACGCTGTTTGCTACATCTTTATTATGAAATATATCAAAGTAGAAAAGAGACGATAGAATATATACATACACAGCTTAAACAATAGTAAAGAAATGCCCATGCAATCACTAACCACCTAAACAAATAGAACCATGTGTCTCCTCCCTCCCACCCCATTATCTCATAGAAGTTACTCTTCCGAATTCTGCTTATTGTTCTTTGCTTTTCTTTATAGTTTATTATATATGGCTGTATCCCTCAATAATATATTGTTTAGCTTCACATTTTTTAACTATATAGACATTGTTTATATTCCCTTGATTTTTTTAGCTCAATATTGTGAAATGCACTGGTGTTAACGTATATTATTATAATGTATTCATTTTCACTGCTGAATAGTTTCCTAAAAATACTAATTTAAATAACCATTTTCTTGATGGTCATTAGGGTCATTTCCAATTTTTTACTGTTAAAAACATTGCTGTTACGGACATTCTTCTAAAGGTTCCCTGATAGAAATGTGCAAGATTTTCTCTAAAGTATATCCCTGGGAATAGATTGGATAGGTCCTTGGGTCTGAGCAACTTCAAATTTGCAAAATAATGCCAAGAAATTTTCCAAAATGTTTGTAGCATTTTGTATACTTCTATGTGTAGTATGAGTGCTTGTTGCTTTATAAGATTGTCATCATTTGATATAAAATTGATATTACATTTCTATTATGGTGGAAATGAAATACACAATAGTATATCATTACGGTTTTAATTTTCTTTCTGGTTAGTAATGAACATCTTTTCATATGTTTGAATCATTTGTTTTCCTCTTCTGTGATATGTATGTTGATATCTCTTTGTACTTTTCTTTTGTTATTGTTATCTTTATTTTTTATTTTTGTTATGGGTACATTATAGTTGCATATATTTATGGGGTACATGTGATGTTTTGATACAGGCATGCAATGTGTAATAATCACATCAGGGTAACTGGGGTATTGATCAATAATGTATCACTTCTTTGTATCAGAAACAATTCAGTTCTAAAAGTACAGTAAATTATTGTTGACTAGAGTTACCCTGTCATGCTATCAAATATTAGATCTTTTTTTTTTGAGACAGAGTTTCATTCTTGTTGCCCAGGCTGGAGGGCAATGGCGTGATCACCTCTCACTGTAATCTCCGCCTCCTCGATTCAAGTATTCTCTTGCCTCAGCCTCCTGAATAGCTGGAACTACAGGCATCCGCCACCATGCCTGGCTAATTTGTATTTTTAGTAGAGACAAAGTTTCTCCATGTTGGTCAGGCTGGTCTCTAACTCCCAACCTCAGGTGATCTACCCACCTCGGCCTCCCAAAGTGCTGGGATTACAGGCATAAGCCACCGTGCCTGGCCATCAAATACTAGATCTTATTCATTGTAACTATATTTTCGAACCCATTAACCATCCCCACTTGTCCTCCTTCTGCCTGCTACCCTTCCCAGCCTCTGGTAATCATCATTCTAATATCTCTCTACATGAGTTCAATTGTTTTAATTTTTAGCTCCTACATATGAGTAATAATGTGAGAAATTTGACTTTCTGTGCCTGGCTTATTTCACTTAACATAATTTCCTCCAGTTGCATTCATGTTGCAAATGACAGGATTTTATTCCTTTTTTGTAGCTGAATAGTATTCCATTGTGTATATGTACAACATTTTCTTCATTAATTCATTGACGGACACTTAAGGTTGATGTCAAATCTTTGCTATGGTGAATACTGCTGTAATAAACAAGGGGGTGCAGATATCTCTTAAAATATGCTGATTTCCTTTCTTTTTGGCATATACCAAACAGCAGGATTTCTGGGTCATATAGTTCTACTTTTAGGGTTTTGTTTTGCTTTTTGTTTTGTTTTGCTTTTTTGAGGAACCTCCACACAGTTCTTCACAGTGGCTATATACTCATTTACATTCCTACCAACAGTGTACAAGGGTTCCCCTTTCTCCCCATCCTTACCAGCATTTGTTATTGCCTATCTTTTCAATAAAAGGAATTTACTGCGGTGAGATGATATCTCATTGTAAAGGTTTGGTTTGCATTTCTCCAATGATTAATGACATTGAGCATTTTTTTTCATATACTTGTTGGCTATTTGTATGTATTTTTTTAGAAATGTCTATTTAGATCTTTTGCCCATTTTTAATATGATTATTTTATCTTCTTCTATTCAGTTGTTTGAGTTCCACATATACTCTGGTTATTAATCCCTTGTCAGGTAGATAGTTTGCAGTATTTTATGGCATTCTGTGGGTTAGCTCTTCACTCTCTTGATAGTTTTCTTTCTGTACAGAAACTTTTTAACTTGATGTGATCTCATTTGTCTATATTTACTTTGGTTGTCTGTGCTTTTGAACTATTACCCAAGAAATCTTTGCCCAGACCAATGTCTTGTAGAGTTTCCCTAACTACTTTTAGTAGGTACATAGTTTCAGGTCTTAAAGTCTTTAATCAATTTTGATTTGATTTTTGTATATAGCAAAATATAAGGGTCTAGTTTCATTCTTCTGCATATGGATATCCAGTTTTCCCAGCACCATTTTTGAAGAGACTGTCCTTTCCCCAATGCATGTTCTTAGCACCTTTATTTGCCAAGGTTTTATTTATTTTATTTCTGGGTTCTCTATTCTGTTCCTTTGATCTATGTGGCTGTTTTTATGCCAATACCATGCTGTTTTGGTTACTATAGTTCTGTAGTATAATTTGAATAATGTGACTCCTCTAGTTTTGTTCTTTTTGTTCAGGATAGCTTTTGCCTACCCTGGGTCTTTTGTGATTCAGTATAAATATAGAATTTTTTTCCTATTTCTGTGAAGAATGTCATTGGTATTTTGATAGGGATTGCATTAAGTCTGTAGGTTGCTTTGGGTAGTATGGACATTTTAACAATGTTAATTCTTCCAATCTGTGAACATAAAATATCTTGTGTGCGTGTGTGTGTCCTCTTCAATTTCTTTCATTTATGTTTTATAGTTTTCATTGTACAGATCTTTCACTTCTTTGGTTAAGTTCATTCCTAGGCATTTTATTTTATTTGAAACTTTTGTAAATGAGATTACTTTCTTGGTTTCTTTTTCAGATGGAAACTTTTTAGTAGCCTCAATCTCATTATTTGTTACTGGTCTATCAGGATTTGGATTTCTTCATAGTTCAATCTGGGTAGGTTATAGATGTCTAGGAATTTATCCATTTCTTCTAGGTTTTCCAATTTACTGGCATCTAGTTATTCATAGTAATCTCTAATATTCCTTTGAATTTCTGTGGTATCAGTAGTCATGTCCCCTTTTTAATCTCTGATTTGATTTATTTGGTTCTTCTCTCTATGCATTGATTTCAGAAAACCAACTTTTCATTTTGTTGATCTATTTTATCCTTTTTTGGTTTCAGTTTTATTTCTGCTCTTTATTCTTTCCTTTCTTCTACTAATTTTTGGTTTGATTCTGTCATGCTTTTCTAATTCTTTAAGATGCTTTGTAAGGTTATTTACTTGAAGTTTTTCTACTTTTTCGATGCAGGCACTTACAGCTATAAACTTTCCTCTTAATACTGATTTTGCTATATCTCCTAGGTTTTAGAATATTGTGTTTCCATTTTCATTTGTTTCCAAAAAATTTTAATTTCCTTATTAATTTTTGTATTTATCCACTAAATAATTCAGGAGCATATTGTTTAATTTCCATGCATTTGTATTGTTTCCAAAGTTCCTCTTGTTATTGATTTCCAGTTTTATTCTACTGTGGTGTGAGAAGATACTTGATATGATTTCAATTTGTTTGAATTTTTTTAAGACTTGTTTTTTGGCCTAACATATGGTCTATTCTTAAGAATGATCCATGTGCTAAAGAGAAGGACGTGTATTCTGAATCTGTCAGATGAAGTCTTCTGTAAATATCTGTTAACTCCATTTGTTCTATAGTACAGATTAAGTTCAGTGTTTCTTTATTGATTTTCTGTCTGGATGAACTGTCCATTGCTGAAAGCAGGGTGTTGAGATCTTCAGTGACTACTGTACTGGGGTCAGTCTTTCTCTGTCTCTCTCTTTCTCTCTGTCTGTCTCTCTCTCTCTCTCTCTCTCTCTGTTTAAGATGCTTTGTAAGGTTATTTACTTGAAGTTTTTCCACTTTTTTGATGCAGGCAGTTATTGCTATAAACTTTCCTCTTAATATTGTTTTTGCTATATCTCCTAGGTTTTAGAATATTGTGTTTCCGTTTTTTCATTTGTCTCTCTCTCTCTCTGTGTGTATATGTGTGTGTGTGTGTGTGTGTGTGTGTGTGTATACATATATATTCAAAAGGATAACAGAGAACTTCCTAAACTTAAAGGAAGATATCAATATATCTACATATATATAAATATATATAATATATATACATATATCTAGAAATAGATATATAATATGTGTGTGTATATATACACATATGTAAATATATATTTGCTTTATATCTGGATGCTTCAGTGTTGAGTGCACATATATTTATAACTGTTATATTGACTTGCTGAATTGACTCCTTTATCCATATATAATTACCTTTTTTGTCTCTTCTTATAGTTTTTGTCTTGAAATCTATTTTGTCTAATATAAATATACTATTCTTATTTCTTTTTTGTTTTTATTTTCATGGAATATCTTTTTTTCATCCCTTTAATTTTAGTCTATGTGTATCTTTATAGGTAAATTGAATTTCTTGTGAGAAGCATATAGTTGGGTCTTTTTTAAATGTGTTACAAGACTGTCTTTTAATTGGAGAGTTTAGTCCATTTACAGTCAATGTCATTATTGATAGGTAAGGACTTACTACTACCATTTTCTTATCTGTTTTCTGGTTGTTTTGTGGTCCTGTTTATGTTTCTTGTCTTCCTTTGTTTAAAAGTTTTTTCTCTGGCAGTATGTTTTCATTTTTTTGCTTTTTATTGTTTTTTTGTATCTGTTACAGGTTTTTTAATGTAAGGTTATCATGGGGCTTACAAATAATATCTTATAACCAATTATTTCAAACCGATGAAAACTTAATTCTGATTCCAAAAAAGCAAGGATAAAATGTATAAAACTCTAAACTTGAACTCTATCCCCTCTACTTTTTAACTTTTTGTTGTTTCTATTTATATCTCTATATTGTCATAAAAATTGTAGTTTTTGATAGGTTTGTCTTTTAATCTTCCTACTCAATATATGAGTGGTTTATGCACCACAATTATAGTATTGGAGTATTCTATATTTGTTTGTGTACTTACTGTTCCTGCGAGTTTTAGACCTTCAGTTGATTTCTTATAGCTTGTTAATGTTTTTTTCTTTTAGATTGAAGAACTCCCTTTAGCATTCCTTGTTAGGTAGGTCTGATGTTGACAGAATCTCTCAGCTTTTGTTTATCTGGGAAAATCTTTATTTCTCCTTCATATTTGAAGTATATTTTAGCCAGATTTAATATGCTAGGATAAAGGTATTCTTTTCCTTCAGCTCTTTGATGAATATGTCATCCCACTCTCTCCTGGTCTGTAAAATTTCCACTGAGAAGTCTACTGCCAGACATATTGGAGCTCCTTTATATGTTGTTTTTGTTTTTTCTTTCCCTTGACCTTTGGGAGTTTGATTATTAAATGCCTTGAGGTCATCTTTGGGTTAAATCTGCTTGATGTTTTATGACCTTCTTGTGCTTGAATACTGATATCTTCATCTAGGTTTGGGAAGTTCTGTTATCCTTTTGAATAAACTTTTTACCCCTTTTTCTCTCTCTCTCTCTCCCCCTCCCTCCTCTTTAAGGCCAATAACTTAGATTTGCCCTTTTGAGGGTATTTTCTAGAACATATAGGCATACTTCATTCTTTTTTCTTCTTTCCCTTTCTCCTTTGCGTATTTTCCTGTAGCCTCTCTTCAACCTCACCAGTTCTTTCTTTTTAATCAATTCTGCTGTTGAGACACATATATTTTTCAGTTTGTCAACTGAAATTTTCATATCCAGAATTTCTCCTTGGTTTTTTATTTCAATCTCTTTGTTAAATTTGTCTGACAGGATTATGAATTCGTTCTGTGTTATCTTGAAGTTCACTGAGTTTTCTCAAAACAGCTACTTTGAATTGTCTCTCTGTATGGTCACATATCTCTGCACTGCAGGGTTGGCCAGTGGTTTCTTATTTATTTTATTTGGTGAGGTCATGTTTTCCTTGATGTTCTTGATGCTTGTGGATGTTTGTCAGTGTTGGGCATCGAGGAGTTAGGTATTCATTTTTTATCTTCACAACCTGGCCTACTTTGTACTCGTCCTTCTCAAGCAGGCTTTCCAGATATTCAGAGTGTTGTATCTTAGCCTTTAATCTCTGCAGCTACATCCGCACTGGGGTGATGCCCCAAACTCAGTAATGCTGTGACTCTTGAAGACTCGTACCACCTTGTGGGGTTGAGTAAGAGCTGAGAGAATTTCCTAGAGTACCAGACAGTCTCTAGTTCTCTTTCCTTACTTTCCCCTTTCTCCATGCTGGAGTGCCTGGACTTGGGGGAGGCATTCCAACAGCCTCCACAGCTGGGATGGCATTGGGTCATACCTGAATTCAGCACAGTACTGGGTCTCACACCCAAGGCCCTTAGTGACTACTGCCTTGCTACAGCTGATGTTTATTCAAGGCCCAAGAGCGATTTAGTCAGCAGGTGGTGAATCCTGCTAGAACTGCATCCTTCACTTCAGGGTGGCAGGTTCCCTTCTGGCCCAGGATGGGTCTAGAAATGCCACCTGGGAACTAGGGTCCAGAATCAGGGGCTTTAGGACTTTGGTGCTTTATTTTACTGGGGCTGAGCTGGTACCCAAGTTGTAAGACAGAGTCCTCTTTACTCTTCCTCCCTCCTTTTTGCAAGGGGAGTCTCCCTGAGCTGCCCTGCCTAGAGTTGGGAGAGAAGTGATACAAGCACTCCCTTGGCCACCAGAGCTGGTGTCTCACTGGGTTGTGCACACCTCGAATCCACTGGCTCCAACCCAGTGCAGCCCCAGGACTCACCCAAGCGCTGCAATCCTTGTGGCATGACTGCCTTTTCAGTTCACTCAGGACAGGCCACATTAGTCAGCCAGTGGTGGGGCTAGCCACAACTCAGGTTCCTACAGCTGGTGCAGAGGATCACCCTCTGATCAGCGATCATCTAAATACTCTCTCTGTAGGCACTGGCAGAATTGTGCCCTGTGTTGTGTTCCACTGTGACAGGGCAGCACTGAGTTCCAATGTAAGTCCACACTCACTTCACTCTCCTCTCCAGAGCACGCAGATTCTGCTGATAGGGGTTGGGGTTGGAGTCGGCAGTTCAAGACTGTTTTTTCTACCCTTTTCAGTGCCTCTTTCCTTGATGTAATGTTAAAACAAGGCACTTTGATCTCTCGCCTGATTTTTTGTTCATATGAACATGCTTTCTTACATGGATAGTTGTTGAATTTGGTGTTCCTGAGAGGCGGAATGAACACCGGAGGGTTTTATTTGGCCATCTTGCTCTGCGTCCCCTTTACTGATTTTTATACATGCTAGATATTGAATTTGTATTGGTTATATGTGTTGTAAATCTTTTCTCAGTGTGTGGAAGCTCTTTTTCTCTTCTTTATGATCCCTTTTGATGAAATCAAATTTATATTATCAAATATATCAATATTCTGTGTTTTTGCATTTTTGTGCCTTACGAAATTTTCCTATATGTTTTTCCTAAAAGTTTTAAACATGGACCTTTCACATTTAAATCAATAATCCACCGGGCACTGGGTTTTGTAAACAACGTGAAGTAGAGACATCCTACAAACTGTTTAACCACAGCACTTACTTTATTCTAGTTTATAGTAAAAGTTAATATCAGATTGTAAGTACCTTGATATGCCATATTGTGTCATAATCATCTCTGTATCCTCTACTGTCTTAACACAATGCTTTCACCTAGTAGATCCTCAGGAGGACTTTCTGAATTGGTACAAATGCCAGAACCTCACAGCCATCCGACACCTCGCAATGCTCCTCTCCTTTGGACAGCACTAGGAAGCTAGCACTGCAGCAAAGAGCAGAACGGCTTCTTTCTCCATCTTGTTGAACAGCCCTCTCCTCATCCCACCCTTTACAGAAGTTCTCATGAGCTGCCCCCCTGCTCCATTCCTCACAAGCACAGCCAGGAAACGGGACCCCTAGATATCAGGGGCATTAGTAATGGCCAGCCACTTTGTTTTATTTTGGTCCCCAATACTTACACCTCCCAGGAGTATTGTTGGAAGCCCACGAGAGGCCTCACCAGAGCAGAGCGGATCCCAGACTATGTTCAGGTAATCCAGCATGGCTCAGATATCACAAATCATGGAGAGGTATTTGTTGTGTTTTAGAGTGCCAGTTTTCTTAGCCACAGATTGCCAGTAAAATGAAAATTCGAGTGGGTTCACTTTGCTTTTCAGCTACTAGAGTTGAGTTTAAATGGCACTAAATACAAGTATGAAGTTCTTTTCTGAATCATGCAAGCATGAAAGGGAAATATTTCAATTCATAGCCTAGATAAATTCATGTGTACTGTACTTTTTCCCATGCTTTCAATTCTGAGCAACTGAGCATGTATTTATTCATTACATACTGGAATAAACATTTCTAGAATATGCAGACAAACACTGTGAGGCACTGTGGGAGGCAGAGTAGCATACGAGAAGGAGCCTGGGTTTGGGCAGAGCCCAACTTAGTCACTTACTAGCCGGGTAATCTCAGCTTCCTCATCACAAAAGAGATGTGTATGCATACCTACCTTGCAGAGTTTTTGTAATAATTAAACAAGATAATTAGTATAAGTGCACAACACTGCTTCATGTGTTCTAGGGCACTAATAAATTATTGCAAGGATGATGATGATGAAAAAGAGAGGGAGTGTAAGAAGGATGAATAATTATGATGAAATGACTCAATCCCTACTTTTTGGAAATGTCTACTTCATGATGTCTGCATAGATCAATAACTCAGAAACAAGGCTGACTACAAATAAGAACTATAATTATCACAACCAGGTTTTCAAAACCAAAAAATAAAATGTGATCTGACAAGTAAATGAATGTAAGAGCATATTAGGATCGATATCAAAAATTGGGATTGTCCCAGAATATCTGAGGTATGCAATCCCTATAGCTGTAACAGAAGCACTGATCATCTGCAATGAGAAAGATCAATTTTGTCTTGAGGAGATTCCTTAAAGGAGGTGAAATTTAAATGGGATTTTAATGAGATTTCAACAGGTAGATATGAAGAAAGAGAGGAGGAATTCCAGATAGAAGGAGGAGTATCATAGAACAAGACAGAAGACATGGCCCTATCCCCCAGGTGCCTTTTTATCATATGAAAAAGATCATAGATAATCCTCAGGACTCCAGAGAATCCCCTGGAGTAGATATGAAACCAGGAAAACAAGATGGGGTAAAATCAGCAGAACGCTGAGTACCACCTCATACCCACAAGCCTGTTTCAGACAAAGCAGCTCTGCTCTTACGTATTATCTATTGCCTTTCTTAAGTAAAAAGACTTTCCACTGCTTAATGAAAGGTAAAAAGTAATATTGTTAGGTAATGTGTTTAGCCTTGCCTTGTTTTCCATAACTAATCTATGTAGCCCTTTTGGTGAGCCTAAGATGACTTTGGCTTTGGTTACTTATCTTGCAAAATTGTGTGATTCCTGCCAGGGACAGAGGCCAACAGTACTGTGAGATGTCACTTGGGTCTGGGACTGTCGTTTTGTAGGAGAAAGGGAGAAGTTTAACATAATTTTATTTTTTAAATGTTTTCCAGCTTTATTGAAGTATGACTGACAAACAGAACATCATATATATTTAAGGGGTACATTGTGACATTTTGACATAAATGTGCCTTGGGACAATGATTTCCACAATCAAACTAATTCACATACCCATCATTCAACAGAGTTATCATCAACTTTTTTGTGGTGGTGAGAATATTTAAGATCTACTCTCTTAGCAAATTTCAAGCAAGTAATACAGTATTAACCATAGTTACCATGCTATACATTATATCTCTAGAACTCACTCACCTTATAACTGCAAGCTTGTACCCCTTGACCATTATCTCCCTTTTTCTCCCACCCCCAGCTCCTGACAACCATCATTTTACTCTGTTTCTCTAAGTTCCACTTTTTAAGGTCTCACATATAAGTGATATCATACAATATTTGACTTTCTGTGTCTGGCTTATTTCACTTAATAGTGTCCTTCAAGTTCATTCACATTGTCACAAGTGGCAGGATTTCCTTATTTTTGAAGTCTGAGTTACATTTTTCTTTATTCATCTGTTAATGTATACTTAGGTTATTTTCTTATCTTGGCTATTTTCAATATGGTGCAATGAACATGGCAGGACACAGATCTCTTCAAGAATCTGATTTCATTTCCTTCAGATATGTATCCAGAAATAGGATTACTGGATTATATGGCAGTTCAATAATATTTTTAATTTTTTGAAGGACCACTGTATTTTTCATAGTGCCCGTACTAATTTATATTCCCATCAACAGTGGTACAAAGGTTCCCTTTGCTGTGCAAAAGCTCTTTGGTTTGATGTAGTTCCATTTATTTTTGCTTTTGTTTCCTATGCTTTTAGTGTCATATCCAAAATATCATTACCAAAACCAGTGTCAAGGAGTTTATTCCCTATATTTTCTTCCAGGAGTTTTAAGTTTTCAGGTCTTATATTTAAGTCTTCAATCCATTTTGAGTTTTGTGTATAGTGTAAGATAAGGGTCCCGTTTCATTCTTCTACATGTGAACATTTAGTTTTCCCAACTCCATTTATGGAAGAGATAATCCTTTTCTCATTGTGTATTCTTATCACTCATGTTGTTGAAGATTAGTTGACCCCCATATGCATGAGTTTATTTCTGGCTTCTCTGTTTCATTGGTCTATGAGTATTTTTATGTCAGTAACATATCGTTTTAGTTACTATAACCTTGTAATATAATTCTAAATAAGGAAGCGTTAAGTCTCCAACTTGCTCTTCATTCTTAAGATTGCTTTGGCAATTTGAGGCCAAAGGGTTCTATACAAATTCCAAGATTTTCTTTTTCTATTTTTGTGAAAAATGCCATTGAAATTTTGATAGGGACTACATTAAATCTGTAGATCATTTGGGTAGCATGGACATTTTAACAATATTTATTCTTCCAATCCATAAACACAGGATATCATTTCCTTTATTTATGTCTCTTTCAATTTCTTCCACCCATGTTTTATGGTTTTCAGTATATGGATCATTCTCCTCCTTGTTTACTTTTTTTTCTAAGTATTTTCATCTTTTTGATACTATTGTAAGTAGAATTTTTTAAAATTTCTTTTCAGATATGACATTGTTAATGTATAGAAATACAACTGCTTTTTGTATATCAGTTGTGTATCTTGCAACTTTACTGAATACACTTATTAGTTTTGACAGTTTTCTGGTAAATTCTTTAGTATTTTCTATTTAAAAGATTATATTACCTGCAAACAGGGACAATTTTACTTCTTCCTTTCCAGTCTGTATGCCTCAACATAATGAAACCGACATACAAAGATGCACACAGCTAATATCATACCCAAACTTTGTTTTAAAAAGAGGTGGTCCTTGGCTGGGTGCAGTAGCTCACACCTTTAGTCCCAGCACTTTGGGAGGCTGAGGTACAAGGACCACTTGAGCCCAGGAGTTTGAGACCAGCCTGATCAACATAATGAGCCCCATCTCTACAAAAAATTTAAAAAGCTAACTGGGTGCAGTGGCATGTGCCTGTGGTCCCAGTTACTTGGGAGGCTGAAGTGGGAGAATCAGTTGAGTCCAGGAGGGCAAGGCTGCAGTGAGCATGTTTGTACAACTGCACTCCAGCCTGGGTGACAGAGTGAGATCCTGTCTCAAAAAGAAAAAAAAAAAGTAGCCCAAGGAGGATGTGGAGCAAGCACAACTCAGCCTTGAATGCAGGGTTGTATGATTCAGATTGTGCTTTGGATCCTTTTGTGGGGAAAAAGCAGCCCTTCTGACATGTCAAGTAGGAGTTGGGATGGTGACACTGAATAGTAGATATTGGACAATCTGAGAAACAATGTAGGAAGCAATGCAAAGTGCAATATGGCAGCCTTACAGTTAGGCCCTAGAGGGACATACTGAACAGCTAGGCTCCTTTGGAAACAGGTATGTCTCTTATCTGAGCTCCCACATGAAGGTGAATTAGAGGCCTCTAGTGAAAATAACAACTCAGATGTGTAATCTGGGAAACTATACAGAATATTGTCATCCATTGTAAGAAAAATGTAACAATCAGTGACTCACAGTTTTTAAACTGTTGGTTGTTTCTATTCCCACTCCTTTGTGGGAATTCCCACTCTTTTTAAACTGACTACACTATTATCGTTAGCACATTAAAGTGTCCTGGAATTAAATGAATACATGTAAATTTTCCATTTATCTCCCAAGTACCCAAGTGGCAATAAATCCTACAGTGAAAAAAGGCAAATTGGAAAATAGAAATTCATTGGAAATGTCCAAGAGAACATGGCAGCAGTTAAAACAATGGCACAAAGAAGTATATCATAGCTTTCTATGCTAACAAAGGTATTGTTTCTTGATGCAGCAAGAAGAATTATGGAATAAGAGCTTGGAGAACCTCATATTTTACACAGTTTTATACAGATCGTGATAATAATACATGGCATCGGTTCTTCTGTTAGGCAAAAGCCTTATCTTTTTAGTGATGTATTATTTTCAAATCTGTGTTGGGAATATCTAAATTTGAAAAGGAATAGAGTGGTTTTAAAAAGCTCCCTATTTAATTTGATGCATACTCAAAACTGACTTTTGAATAGGCTGTAATAGGCAATTGGGCATTAAACAGAACACTATTGTAAAATGTATAATTTAAGGGGAAAAAAGTTAATCATTTATAACTCAGTTGTTTCCTAAATATTTCACTAAAGAAAATGACAAGATGGTTAAAAAACTTTCACTTTGTACCTGGGAATACCGGGTGCTGTAGGCTTTTTAAAAAAAAAATACTTTCACTTTGATTTATATGATTAATTTAATTATTTAAGAAATATGTTTTTCATTTTCTAAAGAAGAACTCTTTAACATCTATGGATTAACTTCTAATAAAACCTGTCTGCAAATTACAATTAAAATATTTGTGTTAGGAATTGATAATACATTTCATGAAACTTTACAAGTGAAATAGAGTGATAAAGCGTAAGTATTGTTCTTAAACTGAAAAGCTGATCATTATTCACTGTATGTAACTAAAGACTTTGGAAATCATTTGCATTTGAAAATGGAGATAAAGGATACTATCTAGAACATATAAATAATAAAGAACTCTATGAATTAAAAACAAGAAAGACAACCCAATGGGAAAAAATTGGCAAAGTACTTAAGGAAGAATTTATGAATAAAGAAATCCAAATGGCTAATAAATATCTGAAAACATACTCAATATCAAGAAAATACAAATTAAAGAGTAAGATAGAACTTTATATCCATTAAATTGGCAAAAGTTTAAAGTCTGGCAACTCCAAACATTGGCAAGGATATGAAGAACTAGGAACTTACTACAGTCACTACTGGAAATTGGTGTAAATTGGTGCACCAACTTTG
This sequence comes from Cacajao melanocephalus, assembly GCA_963573385.1. Lineage (NCBI taxonomy): Eukaryota > Metazoa > Chordata > Mammalia > Primates > Pitheciidae > Cacajao > Cacajao melanocephalus. The sequence continues at coordinate 38,364 of CAUYLG010047512.1, read as the reverse complement.
GAAAACAATTTGGCACCATCAAATAAATTTAAGAGTTGACATACACTCTACCAATCAGCAACTCCACTACTATGTATATAAATCTCATTTTTGCTAATATACATGAAGATACATTTTCAGCAGTGTTTATTGCAGCATGATTTTTAACTGCAAATATTAGAGGGAAAATCCTAAATGTGCATCAATAGAATAAAAAAGTTGTAGAATATTTATATAATGGAGAATTATATAATAGTTAAAACAAATGAACTATAGCCTCTATATGAACAGGTATCTTCTATATTCTCTAAATGGCAACAACAAAATGTTGAGTCAAAAAACAAGTTGCAGAATCACATATGTAATGCTATTTATGTAAAGTTTTAAAACTTGAAATGCTATATGTATATTCTTTATGGATATGTACATATGTAGTGAAAATCATAAAAATTGGAACTAGAAAGACACCCATCCACTACAGAATAACAGGTACTTTTGTGAGGAGAGGAATAAAGTCAGAAGGGATGCAAGGGGTTACAAATCTATCCTGAAGACTTTTCTACACAAAACAGTTTGAATTAAATCTCTCACAATATAAACCTAGTTAAAATACCGTGGGTGAGTACAAAGATGAGTGTTTTATCATTCTCAACTCTGTAATATTTTTAATATTACATAATTTTTATTAAAACACATGATTTTTTTTAGCATATATTTATACATCTGAGAAGGGTCCTTTAAAAGTCATGTGAGTGGCCGGGCACAGTGGCTCACGCCTGTAATCCCAGCACTTTGGGAGGCCGAGGTGGGTGGATCACGAGGTCAAGAGATTGAGACCATGGTGAAACCCTGTCTCTACTAAAAAATATGAAAATTAGCTGGGCGTAGTGGCACGTGCCTGTGTTCCCAGCTACTCGGGAGACTGAGACAGAAGAATTGCTTGAACCCGGGAGGCAGAGGTTGCAGTGAGCTGAGATCGTGCCACTGTACTCCAGCCTGGCGCCTGGCGACAGACAAAGACTCTGTCTCAAAAAAAAAAAAAAGAAAAAAAAAAGTCATGTGAGCTACACCCTACCCACAGATCTATCAGCGCACAAGTCAACAAAGACAAGTAGTTGCCTTTCCTAAATTTAAAGCTCTAGACTGGGAATTGGCAAACTTTTTATTTTATTAACTTTAATTTTAGGTTTGGGCATACATGTGAAGGTTTGTTATATAAGTAAACATGTGTCACAGGGGTTTGTTGTACAGATTATTGCATCACCCAGGAATTAAGCCCAGTACCCAATGGTTACCTTTTCTGCTCCTCTCCCTCCTCCCACCCTCCACCTCCCTCCCAAGCAGTCCCAGTGTCTGTTGTTCCCTTCTTTGTATTCATGAGTTCTCATCATTTAGCTCTCACTAAAAGTGAGAACATGCAGTATGTGGATTTCTGTTCCTGCATTAGTTTGCTAAGGATAATAGCCTCCAGCTCCATCCATGTTCTTGCAAAAGACATGATCTCATTCTTTTTTATGGCTGCATGGTATTCCACATTGTATATGTGCCACATTTTCTTTATCAAATCTGTCAACAATGAGCATTTAGGTTGATTCCATGTCTTTGCTATTGTAAATAGTGCTACAATGTCCATTCACGCACATGTGTCTTTATTACAGGATGACTTATATACTTCTGAGTACATACCCAGTAATGGGATTGCTGGGTCAAATAGTAATTCTGTTTTTAGCTCTTTGAGGAATCGCCATACTGCTTTCCACAATGGTTGAACTAACTTCCACCAATAGTGTATAAGCATTTCCTTTCTCCACAACCTCACCAACATCTGTTGTTTTTTGACTTTTTATTAATAGCCATTCTGACGGGTTTGAGATGGTATCTCATTGTGGTTTTGATTTGCATTTTTCTAATGATCAGTGATGTTGAGATTTTTTTCCATATGTTTGTTGGCCTCATGTGTGTCTTCTTTTGCAAAGTGTCTGTTCTTGTCCTTTGCCCACTTTTCAGTGGAATTGTTTGTTCTCTTATAAAGTTAAGTTCCCTATAGATGCTGAATATTATACCTTTATGAGATACATAGTTCGTAAATATTTTCTCCCATTCTGTAGGTTGTCTGTTTACTCACTCTGTTGATAAATTTTTTTTTCTGTGCAGAAGCTCTTATGTTTAATTATATCCCATTTGTCAATTTTTGCTCTTGGGCAAACTTTTTCTCTAAAGGGACAAATAGTTCACATTTTGGGCTTTGGGAACATGCAGTCTCTCATGTAACTACTCAACTCTACAGTAATAGTACAAAAGAAGCTGTAGAGTATATGTAAATAAATAAACATGGCTGCGTTCCAATAAAATGTTACATAAAAAAACAAGCACTGGGCTGGATTTGGCCTATGGGTCACAGTTTACCAACTCCTACTCTAAACTCAGAGAGGCATACATTAATTTCAATGTTAACTCTCAGTAAAGAAGATAACCTCCATTATTAGAGTTTTATATGGTCAGGTTTAAGGTGAGTTTGAAAGTTTCCTGTTGAATAAGTTTTAATGTAACTAACATTCATTGAAAACTTACCATGTGACAGGCACTGTGCTAAGTTTACCTGCATATCCCTGTGCTCTTCTCAACAATCTTATGAAATGGACACCACCATAATTCCCATTTTCAGATGAGGAAACTGAGATTTGCAGAGATTAAATGACTTGTCTAACATCTCTAAGTTAATAAGTAATGTTAGTTATAAGATGCAAACCCAAGGCTCCTAATTCCACCAAAGCCCATGCTCTTAATCACATTGCTACCACTGCTACATTATCTTCCTCCACAGTGTCCTTAAGGCCTTCACAACATAAGTTATCCTATATAAATAGTAACAACTAAAAAATCAAAACATACCATCAGAATAGAATCTAGCATATTAGGTTTTAATAGTAAACATGTTACACACATTAGTCAGTAACCCATTTTTTTTTTTAATTTGGCTAATAAGGACTTGAAGAAATGAAAATGAAGTCACTTTTCAATTTTCTAGAGAATGAGTAATTAAAATTAACAGATAATCCACAAGCTTTATCTAGTTCCCTGTTTTTATTCTGTTTTTTTCTCTCTATGTGGTATGATAATATAAGTTCACAGCCTAGATCTTTCCAGTTATCTAGGAAATTATGACTCAGGCTACAGCCAAAGATAAACACAAATTTCTCAAATTTTATTTAGAGACTCGCCAATAGTGAAGCCAGCCACCTCCTTGTGGGGCCTGTTGGGAGCTTGGGATAACAGAGTTTGTAAAGCATTAACCATCCCTTCTCTCCATCCCACCTTATACTCCATGAGGGAATAATGTATCATATTTACCCTATTCTCCTCCTTCATACTTGAGGATGCTTGAACCATCCTTGCCCTTCACTCCATGGGAGATTTATTATTGCTTCCTGTCTAAAAGTAGCTGAGCTATTGAATCAGCAGAGGCCCACATGAGCTAGGAATGGGAGAAAAGGACTGAGAAAAGACAGAAAAGAGAGGTAGTTCTGGGGAAGCCAGAACTACCACCATTTCCTATGGGTTGAATGGACACTACAAAAGGTGATTTGGGACTTAAGCCTATTGGGGCATTTACTAACCAAAGTGACCCCTACTGAAGAGGCTGTAGGTTGGAATATCCATAGTGGGGAAGGGGGTGCTGAGTGAAAAAGGAGGCAGCCTCATCTGTATATCTCAATATGGAGAAGTCTTCCAAAAAAGACTTAGGATCTTCCAAAAAAGTAACCCAAATCATCCTCATGAGAGAGACAGCATGTATATCACTAATTTAAATTTGCTGAGATCAGAAATCTTGTCTTCCTTGATGTCTTCTTACCATGTCCCCAGCACCTAACATGACCTGGCGCAACGCGAGCACTTGATTAAGATCTGCCATACAGAGAACGCCAACAAAAAGAAGAGAGCAGACTTGCCATCAACAACTCTTGATCTCTCCAGGGGATGCTGTCCCTCATACACACCCTGCCATCAGCACTTCTTTAGATGACTGGAAGAATAAAGAAAGAGAGAGGGGTGCTGCAGAGGAAAGAGAAAGAATAAGGCCCTTTCTCCACTTAAACAGCTCAAGCCTTCAGTCTAGTGTGCAATGAGAGTGGGGGAGATTTTAACTGAAGATTGCAATGCCAACTACACTAGACTTTAATAGATTATAATGTTGAAAAAATAAAATAATGGGATTAGGCTGCTACCCAGTGGGAAAAGGGCAGGAGTCAACAGCACAGCTGGTAGCAGTTACTGGAAAAATAAATAAATTGCACGTTGTCTCTCAGTGACTACAGACAGTTCAATCAAACCAGTTACATTAATGTGATATCCTTGGAAAACAAAGGTGATAAGAAAACAAGGGTTTTCCATCAGGACAGGCCAGTGGAATTGTTTTTGTAGGAATGGTAATGAATTTGAGGGTTTCCATTCATCTATGTGTATCTCATCCTTTGGTGACAGGTGTCCCACATTTGTAAAATGATTATGCAGCATCACACCAAAGAACAATGCAAGATTGTACAAGGACAATACAGGAGGGGCCAGCCTCCACAAGTAGCAATATAATGATGAATTCAGGCAGATTTGAGGGACTATCACTGAAAGATTAAGAAAATGTAAGAGATGGAATGGAAGAAATGACAAGAGCCATAATTTAAGGCAGGAACCAACAATAGAAAACTGGAAAATACACTCAAGGAATTAAAATACGCAGAGGAAGCATCATGAAGTAGGACTGAAGTTGTTCTTGAACAGTCACCCGCAGTGTTAAAGGTGCCTGTCTAACCAAAAGTAAGGGGTATAGTTAGTGGCATGGGACAGTTCAAGCTAAATAATCATGTAAAGATTAGCTTGATATCTTGGTACCAATGGCACCCATTCTGCATTATTTATTAATCAGTTTCCAATGGAAAAAATACATATATATGAATTAGAATTACATTTTTCAGAGCTAATTTGAATTTTTCTGCTCTCTCCAGCCCACAGAAGGTTGATTGGTTGCTTTTGCTTGCTTAGTAGCCTGGTTTGAGAATTAAGTGAAGTAATATTTCAAAAGTATCTGGCATAAAACCATGTGCTAATTATTATGAAGGGTCCATTTTTTGATCTGGGTGGTTCACAACTCCTTAACAAGCTTTTGGGTAATTAATTGAGATCTTAGCGTAGAGACAGAACTCTAAATGCATATATCTCGTGGCATAAGTATAAATGTTCACACAGAGAACTAAAAATAATCAGAGTCTAGTTAGAACACATGACAGAGTAATATCACTTTAGCTGTTTCAAACCAATTATGAAACTCACAAATAGCAGCAAGTGGTACTCCGGGTTCTGAACATGGAGGGCGCCTCTTATATCAGATTCCCAACTGTAGTCAGCTCTTGTGACTTCACATCAAATTGTATTTTGTTCTCCACCAAATATTCTACATATATTAGGTTGGTATAAAAGCAAGTAATTGTGGTCTTTGCCGTTCCCATTTTTTTTTTCTTTTGAGAGAAGGAGTCTCTCTCTGTCGCCTAGGCTGGAGTGGTGCCATTTCAGCTCACTGGGTTCAATTCTTCTGTCTCAGCCTCCAGAGCTGGGATTACAGGCATGCACCACCACAAATTTTCTTTTGTATTTTTGGTAGAGACGGCCTTTCATCATGTTGGCCAGGCTGGTCACGAACCCCTGATCTCAAGTGATCTGCCCACTTCAGCCTCCCTAAGTGCTGGGATTATGAGCGTGAGCCACCGCATCCAGCCTGCCATCACTTTCAATGGCCAAAACCGAAATTACCTTTGCAACAACCTAATACTTCATTGGATGTAGGAGTCATTTTTCAAAAAATTGGTAAAGCAATAGAAATAACAGTATGACAGTGAATAAAGATATGCGTGGGAAAGTCTCCTTTTGAAATGGCTGATTATCCATGGGATGTATGTGGAATTCTCAGAGCAGCTGCAGTTACATTAACCAGACAGTTATTAACCGAAACTGCAAAGTGGGACAGTTCAAAAAGTGCATTGCAAACTTACAAGAAACCAAAGGCTTTTTATTTTAGTGATTTAAAAAAGCTTTACATTTTTATTTCCAATTAACCTATCAATAGTGATGTCACTTAAATATTCCTAAGGAATATTATCTCCTCATTATTGCCAGAAAACATGCTGCCCAATTTCATAGCTCAGCTGTTCTCATGCATGCATGGACGATCTGAATTAACATGAACAGAAACAAGATTTTTAGACACTAGGCTACCTTCCTAGTTGTAAAATTTAAGTAATTAATATGTGACTTTAAATAGTAAAAGAAAGTAAAATGGATAATGTTTATTTTGTGCATCAAAATGATAGTGAGGCATTGCTACTCTTTCTATTGACTGTGTTAGCATATCAATAGAAATATCAGTATAATCCATGCACTCACTGCCAATACCATTGAGTATTATGGCAATGAGTACAGATTCTCTGGAGAGCTGACTTTAAATTAAGCTATTAAAGAAAGACTATTTTTATTATGGCCAAGCAAAGATAGCAGACCCCAGAGACATGAGTTTTTCCCCCTTGGTATGCTCCTTGTGCACTGTTAAAATTGGGTACAAGGACACCCGTGATCCCATTGACCTGAAACTTTAACACATGTAGTTTTGAAAGCTAACTACAAAACTAATATTTATTTGAAGAGAAGGTAGTTATAGTGACCTGGGAAATTCAGACCCATTAAGTACTAACTAGATGCATTCACACTTACAGCTATCCTCCGAACACATTTAATCAGACTTTCTTTTTCATCCTACTCATGCTTGAATGAACCTGGGTTTCAAAGCTATTTGCGACACATGAATATGTATTTTCAAACAATGTCCCAAAGGCTAATAACACATCATAAAATCTCAAATAGCTGCTTCTTCATGTAAAAGGAAGCTTTAAGTCTGAACCAAGTAAAGTCCTACTATTGTGCCTTTCTCCCCACTCCCCACCTCCCCAGTGCTAAAGCAACCTCATAAAGGGTAAGGAGCGCTGGGTGTTAGAATTAGGGAAACTGCAACTAGTTTTATTACCTCCACTTATAAGCTATGAGATCTTTCATAAATTCCTATTCTCGCCGAAGGTCAGTATCATCGCCTTAAGTAAGGATAGGAGAAACCAGAAATAAAAAGATTAATAAGATGAGCTCCTTGCCCTCAGTGCCCCTGCACATGCTTTAATTGGTGTCTTAGTCTGTTTTTGCTGCCATAACAGAATACCTGAGACTAATTTGTAAAGTAGAGACATTTATTTCTCACAGCTCTGGGTTCTGGGAAGTTCAAGATCAAGACACCAACGTCTGTAATAAAGTTTCTTGCGTCCTCACATGACAGAAGGCAGAAGGGCAAGAGAGGACAAACCCACTCCCGCAAGCCCTTGTAATAGCAGCATTCACCCGTTCGTGACCCAAATACCTCCCAAAGACCCTGCCTCCCTACACTGCTGCATTGCGGATTAAGTTTCCAACACATGAATTTGGAGGGACACATTCAGACCATAGCAGTGGGTGTAGAGTAATAATTATCAGCAACTGCTTCCTTAATTTACCCCCACATCATTCAATCAATCATTCTCTGTCTCCTTCATTCACTCTCTCCTATCTCATACACATACACACACACACACACACACACACACACACATCAGTCACTACTATGATAAAAGCTACAAAAGATATTGTGGAAATCCACAACGAAATCTCTGCTCTCATACTGTATATTGGAAGGTAGTTATAGAATAACTATCATAAATAAGAGTATATTTCCAGTGCTTCTTTCAGGACTAGTAAATGCAAATTTTAGTCTGTCTGCTTTCAGCCGGTTATGTCAACAAAGGCATGGTTATGTCAGGAAAAAAAAGAGATGCTTCCACCTTGTGGCTGTGTCTTCCTCAGCTGGTTGCTGGCAAAGTCTTATGTTTGTAAGCTTGCCTCTCCTTGCAAGTAGAAGAAGATTGTGCTGTTTCTATCTTTATATATATATATTTTTGCCTTCTTCATATTATAATGAGTATTAGGTAGCTTGTTCTCTCAGAATTCAAGGTTGCCTTTGGCCAAAATGAAGTGGACAGCATTTACTTATTCATTTAGGGAATATTCATGAATCTCTTATCTTGTGCCAGGCACCTCAGCTGATAGTAGAAAAACCATAGTGAGCAAGGCACTGGCTGCCCTCAAAGTCCTGCTCCAGCCTCCCACACACCCTCACCTCCCGCCAAGACTCTCCCTCTGCCATTAATCATTTATGCCCTACACAGTGATCATTTTTTCCCCCACCACAAGTTTTTATTATCTATTATTTTTTAAGACAATGCACCAGCTACTATTGGAAGATACAAAGATACACTCTCTCTTTCCAAGAGTTTATAACTTAGTAGGTCAGACATGGTAGTGGGGAGAATAAATACACAAATAACTAGACTGACAGGCAGTATGACTGTAAGTGCTACAAGAGAGGAATAGCTATAAGAGTAGTGGATGCAGAGAGAAGGGAGGATAAATGTCCCCTGGCGTGACCAGTGATGGCTTCGTGTAAGATTTGAGCAGAGCCTTGAAGAATGGGCATGATTAGGAGATGGGATTGAAGGATCCAGGGAGAAGAACAAAAATAATAAGGAAGACTGAGGACAGCAGCACAAATGCTGAGGAAGAAAGAGTGGAGGAAGTACAAGTGGGCCAGACTAAACAAAAGAGAAGGGTGGGAATAAGGTACAAGATTACAGGGACAGGGTCCTAAAGTATCTACACCTCACGTCAAGGAGTTTAGATTCTGTTCAAGAAGCATTTGGATAGGAGGGGAGGTGTTTGAGGAGGAGTGAGGCAAAATCAGAGATAAGCTTTGAAATATGATTATGGCAACCATATGGATGGAAGGAAGAGGGGAAAGAGAGGAGCAGCTAATGTGGAATGGCAGCAAGAGAAACAGGAAATGAGAGGCAGCTGCTAGAGACAGGGTACATGTAGAATTGAAAGGACTTGGAAACTGACTAGATATGAAGGTAACTCTGACATCTTAGGCAATTTTAAAAGAGCGTTCAACTCAGTAACCCTGATGCCACTCCTCTTTCTAAAATGGTATAGGGGCTACACATGTTAAAATAAAATGTTAAAACAAATATAGGTTTTCAAAAACAGTTTATCCAATGGGATTTGAGCTATGCTGCCATTTGATTTTTGTCTTGTTCATGAATTATTGCTTAAAGCATTCATCTGGCATATTTGATGTTTTAAAATCTATTCCATCCCACACCTACCACACCCTAGTGCTAGTTCTTCTGTTTTTCTACTTTCTCTCCTAGATTTATTCTACTTCCTTCTCTGCCCTATTCTGGAGGACTGATGGCTGTGTCTATATCACCCAAACTCTCTTGCTTTCTGGCTTTCTGTTGGATTTGTCCAATGAGAAGCACCAGCAGGAGAGCAGAAAGAGAGCAAGCATATTAGTTTTCTATTCCTGCTGTAATAAATGACCGCAAATAACACAAATTGATTGCTTTACTGTTCTGGAGTCAGAAGTCTGAAATCAGTTTGTTTCACTGGGTTAAAATCAAGGCACCATGTCAGCAGGGCCAGTTCCGTTTGGAGACTCTGGGGTAGGAACTCATTTCATTTCCTTTTCCAGCTTCTAGAACCTCTTTGGCTTATATTTCCTTCCTCCATGTTCAAAGCCAGCAGCTTAGCAACTGCTCTCCTCTCTGACTTCTGCTTCTGTCTTGCATTTCTCAGACTTTGACCTTTGTGATTACATCAGGGCCACCCAAACAATCCTGGATAATCCTCCATCTCAAGATCCTTAAGGTCAGCACATCTGCAAACTCTTTTTTGCCATGTGAGGTAACATAACACAGATTCCAGGGACTAGCAGGTGGACATCTGGGGATGGGGGACATTATTCTGTCTGCCACAGAGAGGTTGGGGTATTTCTTACCCTGTTGCTCCCTGCCTTGGTGCTGCGGGCCTGGCAGCATTTCTTCCTGCTATAGCTCCAGCCCTAGACAGTGAGCCTCTCTTTCATGGCTCCAGCTCTCACTCAGCCCCTATAACTTCTTTTCCTCCCCCGGTGTCTTTTAGACTGGAGGTGGCAACGGCACTTGCCATGTGTATCCTTCATTGCCTCAACAGCCCTCTTTGACTGCCCTAATCCTGCCCATACTTCGAAAATAGTCCCATCATTAACTTATTTTCAAAATCCCAGCTAACCAATGTCCCTGCCACACATCTTGGTATACCTTTTTCATGCTCATTCACGCTGTTAACTTGTCAGGTCTAGGACTGGCACATACACAGTCTGAGAGAAAGAGATGTAAAGACAGAAGCAGAGGTCAGAGAGGAGAGAAGGTGCTAAAAAGCTGAAATGTAAATGCAATATGCAAGACAGTTAGCTTCAGGAAAACAAGGAATTGTTATCATGAGTCAATATAAAAGTCACTGCACAAAGCCTAATGCTTGCACTGAGAAAATAAATGTACCTGATAAGTATACATAATAATAATAATCCCTCATTTTCTCTCAATTACATCCTAGGAAGGGAAATAACAGCCCAGAGTTCACAATAGAAAGTTTCCTCTTTGATTTCCTTTTTGTTTTTTTTTTCAGTCAACTAGGGAAACTGACTCCATGACCTAATATAAGTGATTTCTGAGCAACTAGATGAACTAGCTGAGCTGCCAATGATAGCTTTCTATTCTTACTCAGGCACGTACCTTTAAGATATTGCCATGGTCTCTTTTCGCCTGAGCAGTCAAACTAGCATATGAAAAACAGAATAATGGTAGTTATTTTTTCCTTTGTAGAAAATGTTTTGCTCCACCCAGCTTGTCTTTAAAATCTCTTTCTTTACATTCATGTCTGTTGCCACACTTGCAATTATTTCTCTGTATTAGTTTAGGGTTTGGATTATCTGCCCAACATTCACTGAGATTCTTTTCCTAAGAACTTCATCTAAAATCATGGAATACGAAATACCATTCATGCCCTGTAAGAATTTCTATCAGGCAGTGCTTATCAAACGGAAGAGTTTTTTTCATTTTTAACCTCTCAGTGATAGTTCCAGAAAAATATCATTTCCCCATTTAATAGACCCTCAGAAGCTCAACTGCTTCTCTCCCATATTCATTATGAAAAACCCTTATTACTGTTTTTTCCTCTCTTCTACCATTATTATGATGATTATAATGATGTATCATTAATTATAACTACTATGATTAATAATAGATTATATTTGTATTTTTAGAGATTACAAGGCACTTTCTGTATGCTATATTATTTGATCATGCTCAAACCTGGTTGACATATATTATGAAACCAAATTAGAGTTTTATTACAAACCTTGTTTACATCTAGTTTAAAGTATAAGGAGCATACAGCCAAAAAGACAATTTCTGAAAAATGCCTTCTTTCAATCATTCATCCATCTGCTGAACAGATATATGTGGATATTTCCCATGTGACACAGTTCCTGTCCTTGAAGAGCTTACGATATATTGGCAAAGGTCAATACTTCTAAAGAAATGCACAGGAAAGGCACCCACCCCAGACTGGTGGGATCATAAAAGGCTCTCTAGATGATATCATCCCTGAAGCTGGGTTCCTAAGAGATAAATAGGATTCCCCTTTTTGAAGTGGGGAGAAGGAGGACTTCTAGCAAAGCAAACAGTATGTACAAAGGCACCAAAATGGAAACATGCCAAATACCTTAGAAAGGTAGGAAAGAGGCCAGACACCCGTAGCTTACACCTGTAATCCCAGCACTTAGGGAGGCCGAAACGGGTGGATCGCTTGAGCTCAGGAATGTGAGACTAGCCTGGGCAACATGGTGAAACCTCATCTCTACCAAAAATACAAAAATTAGATATGGTGGTGTGCGCCTGTGGTCACAGCTACTTGAGGGGCTGAGGCAGGAGGATTGCTTGAACCTGGGAGGTCAAGGCTGCAGTGAGCCAGGATCATGCCACTACACTCCAGCCTGGGTGACAAAGTGAGACACTGTCTCAAAAAAAAAACAAAGAAAGATGGAAAGCAATCACCCAGAGAATATACACAGAGCTAGGGGAGGGGAAGACTTAAAGAATTAAACGTCAACCCCAGTTAAAAGCCCTAGAAGAGGCCTGGTGCCATAGTTCACACCTATATTCCCAGCACTTTGGGATGCAAAGGCAGGTGGATCACCTGAGGTCAGGAGTTCGAGACCAGCGTGGCCAACATGGCGAAATCCTGTCTCTACTGAAAATACACAAAATTATGGTGGTGGCAGGTGCCTGTAATCCCAGCTACTCAGGAGGCTGAGGCAGGAGAATCGCTCGAACCCGCGAGATAGAGGTTGCAGTGGGCCAAGAACATGCCACTGCATTCCAGTGTGGGCAACAGAGTGAGACTCCATCTCAAAAAAATAAAATAAAAATAAAAATGAGCCCTAGAAGAGGAAGGAGATTTAGAAAGAAGAAATCTAATAAAATTCTATGTATGAGATAAATGTCAGTAACAGTTGACAAGGAAAAAGGAAGGAATCAGTGAGAAAGATACCAAATCATAATTTAGAGTTCAGCTACTTCCACAGTAGGGATACTGTGTCATCTTCAAATTTTACATGTATTTTCATGTTTTAATTTAGAGGATTTTTGTAAATAGAAATGGAGGCTCCGGAAGGGAGAGCTCCCCCTAAATCTTTGCTAAAGCCAGCTTCCTGATATGAATATCCAGACAAGGCAACCCTCTCACCATGGGGCAGTGTGCTCAAGTCAAAGGCCACACATTTTCTGAGCTGTGACTACATCTTTTCTAAACATAAATAATAAAAACACAAAAGAAGGGCATACCATCTGCATCAAGTGGCGAATTCTCAGAATTCTGCAGTGGCCTTTCACTTCCAATACCAGCTCGTTCACCTCACCTTTGTGACCCTCCAAAGCAGGTATGTGCTTAGGCAAAACCTTGATGAAGGAGTCTTCTCTCTTCTGTGCATCCATAAGGATGTACAAATTTATCCATGAATGAAGTTTCTCGAAAGATGCTGGGACTTTTTTGGTTTGATTTTGTTTTTTTTGTGGGGGTTTTTTTATTTTGTTTTGTTTTAGAGATTAAGTCCTCACTCTTGTTTCCCAGGCTGGAATACAGAGGTGCAATCATGGCTCACTGCAGCCTCAAACTCCTGGGCTCAAGTGATCCTCCCACTTCAGCCTTCTGAGTAGCTAGGCATGCACCACCATACCTGGCTAATGTTTTTGTACTTTTTTTGTAGAGATTGAGGTTTTGCCATGTGGCTTAGGCTAGTCTTGAACTCCTGGACTCAAGCAGTCCTCCCACTTCAGCCTTCCAAAGCACTGAGATTACAAGCATGAGCCAATATGCCCAGCCTGTTTTCTTTTTAGGTGATTACTGTCTAAAACACAGTCTAAAGAGAGTCTCAGACAGTTTTCAATATATAAATGAATTGAAGCAAATAAAATTCACAGCTTTGGTGCTCTCAAACATGTATTTCAGTTTCCAATTGGATTAGAAGTTTTCTCTCTGGAAAAACCTGCTGATTTTATGGGCTCCTGCGCCTTACTGAGGCAGCTGTGCCTAACAGTTTATAGCAAAAGGCAGGTTCTGTAATAGGCACTTGGAACCCATCTAATTCAATCACAATCTAATGAAAGAAATGGGAAGGTTAATGAAAACATTCCGTGTAACCCCTTGAAAAATATTCTTACTGCAATACTTATTCAATAATATCTCACAAAGTTAATCATGGAAACAGCCAGCAGATATTAAAGATCACCATTAAGTTAGAAATCAGCCTGTCCTTTGCTCCAGCAGGGCCATTAGGGCACAGGAATCACAGTGTCAGAGCACCCCATACAATGACTGCAGCAGCAAAGACCCTAATTCTGATTTTTCCTTTTCCTGGCACTTCATGATTTCATTCAGACTCAGGCTCTATTCCTCTTTCTTTTAACCATAACATTTGTTTCCTATAACTTTACCTGTCAAGACCAATGTGTGCAGGTCACCATTACTGAAGCCTCATTTGGTCTCCTGTAAGTACCATTGAAATTGTCATGATTTGGCTGGAACTGCTTAAGGCAGTATTTCAAGAAAGCTTGAGGTATGCTGAGGTGCACTAAAGCTTAACTTATATAGTGTCCAAGTGAAGACGTTTACTGTCACTGAAAGGCAGAGCAAACATTCATTGATTCAGCTGTGATTAATGAAGGGCCTACTTCTCAGAAATTGTGGAAGGTACAGACGACACAGAGACAGTGTGTGTTCCCTGTCCATGAGGGGTCTAGCGTCAGTGGGAGAAAACTGCCTGTAAGGGAGGAACGATGATGGCATTAGCCTGTGACCTCAGATCGTTAGCCACAAAAATGGTCCATAGCTATGTCCATCATGAAATAAGGAATAGAGATTATTCATAATTTATTGGTGTAATATTCCAAAGCAGCTCAATTCCTCATACCTAATTATAATCTGGGATCATTTTAGTCATATATGATCATGCAAAGTAGGCTCTTACAATGCAATAGTAGCATGAGGGCAGTTAACTGTTTACAACCAGCTAAGCATGTTTGTAGCGATGTCCAAGTCACCCTTTGAGCTGGGACTGCCATGACTCACGGCTGAAGTAAATCCAGGATTTAATCTAATTCTTATAAATATTTCATTGAAACAAGCCAAATACTTTATATATGACTTGGCTACAAAAATTCATACAGTACAGAGTTTAATTTTTTTCTTACAACCTGAACTATTAACCACATAAGGATTTCTGAGATGTTTACCTTCTCCAGCCTTGGTCTTCCATAAGAAAAAACAGAAAAAGTTTTTTTACCTGGAAATCCCCAAGCAAATTCAAAGATTTAGTGTTTTGTTAAAGAAAAATCTGTCATGATGTATTAGTAGAAATGCAGAACCTGCTAGGCCGTGCCCTAGACACAGCAGTTATCTCACTCCACCTTGCCCCTGTGACATTACTTTAAGGTTATTAGTTGCCCCAAGGGACCACAGATGAAACAATTTCTTCCATAGGAAAAAAAATGAGTGCTTAGAATTCCTCTTCAGTCCTTTGGTCAGTTTCCTAAATTTGGCGTTTCCCTCACCCACATAAAGCAATGCACACAGACTCCTGAATTACCTTTATCTGGTTTTGGTAACTCTGTCTCTGTCTGTCTGTCTGTCTGTCTGTCTGTCTCTCTCTCTCTCTCTTTCTTCTAACTGGAACTCGGTATTTTAAAAATACTCTAAGAATGAGTGGAGATCTTAGAAGTTTCATATTAGTAACATAGCTCAGTTGAAGATAGTTCTGTGGCAGAGAGTATAGAAAGAGACATCATCAGAGTCACAGTTGGTCTTTTTCTTCATTTCTAAAAGGGCTGCGAATTTTCTACTGATTTTATCAAATTAATTCTCCTAGTTGTGGTAGAGGAAAGTGACACTCTTTGGTCACACATTGGCTGCTGCTGTGAAGTCAGATGAGGTCGGAAAGTAACAAAAGAATCTCTTCCCCCACTTCCCACCACCCCCCCGAGAAGTTGATCTTCTTATATATCCAGATGACAGTCAAAGAGATTACATCCCAAATTTATTTAGGGAGTTGCAGTTAAAATTATTATACAAAGCAAAACCACAATGAGATACCATCTCATGTCAGTTAGAATGGCAATCATTAAAAAGTCAGGAAACAACAGATGCTGGAGAGGATGTGGAGAAATAGGAACACTTTTACACTGTTGGTGGGAGTGTAAATTAGTGCGACCATTGTGGAAGACAGTGCGGCAATTCCTCAAGAATCTGCAACTAGAAATACCATTTGACCCACCAATCCCACTACTAGGTATATACCCAAAGGAGTATGAATTATTCTGTTATAAAGACACATGCACACGTATGTTTATTGTGGCACAGTTCCCAATAGCAAAGACTTGGAACCAACCGAAATGCCCATCAATGATAGATTGGATAAAGAAAATGTGTCATATATACATCATGAAATACTATGCAGCCATAAAAAAGGATGAGTTCATGTCCTTTGCAGGGACACAGATGAAACTGGAAACCATCATTCTCAGCAAACTAACACAAGAACAGAAAACCAAACACCACATATTCTCACTTATAAGTGGGAGTTGAACAATGAGAACACATGGACACAGGGAGGGGAACATCACACACCAAGGCCTATTGGGTGTGGGGCTAGGGGAGGGATAGCATTAGGAGAAATACCTAATGTAGATGATGGGTTGAAGGGTGCAGCAAACCACCATGGCACATGTATACCTATGTAACATGCCTGCACGCTCTGCACATGTATCCCAGAACTTAAAGTATAAGAATAATAATAAACAAAAAAAAAGAAAAAATAATAATAATAATAAATCAGTCTCAGGACACAAGTAACCACAGACAGCAGTGGCTGCCAAGACTCGATTTGGGGTCAAGAGGGTTTATACCTCCTTCTCCCATGAGTCTCAAAATAAGCCACATGGAAGTACGTGATTCATTCACAAATATATGCAGTGCAGCTCATCCAGACACACAGTTAAAGGAGACCAAGACTCTGTGTCATTGTCATCATCATCCCCTTCCCCACAGCCTCCCAATGTCTCATTTGGATAGACCGTGTGACAATCCCACAACTCAGCTTCCTTCCTCAGTCTTCCATCTTTCTCTCCTTCCACTTTCCACACTGATGTCGCAGGAAGATTTCTAAACACCACTCGGCTTCCCTAGTCAGGTTACCCCATGCTTAACTTTTTAGTGCCTTGCTGTTGCCTTCAAAATAAACCCAGACTCCTGAACAGCATAATAAACTACTGACAGTTTCCCAAATATGCCATTCCCTCAAACTTTGCAGCCTTTGCATATGCTGTTCTCTCTGCCCAGAATGCTTTCCTCTTTGCCTGGGGGAACTCCTTCTGGTACTTCAAAACTCAGTTGAGATGTCAGCACCTCTGGCAGCTCTCCCAGACTACCCACCCCACCCACTCTTTGTTAGATGTCCCTTCTTTCTGTTCCCTTAATACTTTGTGAATGCCTCTATCATAGCAAAGATATATTGAGTTGTAATGGCCTTATTTACCCACTTTCTTCCCAACTAGACTGAGAACTTAATGTACATAGAAATTATACCATTTATCTCTATATCCCCAGTAGACTGTCTGGTATATAATAGGTGCTCATAAGTTATTTACTGAATGAAGACACTCAAAACCTAGGAGGGAAGACAGAGACTCATGAATCTGTAATGAGGCATAATAAATAGAGTGGGGTGCCATTACTACTGAACAGACAGAGTGGACATCTCTGCTTGTGAAGAGCATAGGGTCAAGGAAGGCACCTAGAGGAGAAGATGCTTAGGCTGACCTTCAGAAAGAACAAGAGATCACCAGGCCTATGGGGAGGAGGAGAAAAAAGAACAGCAGTAAGTGTACGGGCCTGAATGCCTCAGTCAGCATGACACATTTGGCAAGGTTTTCCTTAGAAAGATGACTCTGGTGACAATGGAAAGACGTTTGTGGAAGAGTGATGGGGAATACTGGAATAATACATGTAAAGGCCTGAATTGAGCTTGTGAGTAATGGGATACATATGAGGACAGGGACAGATGCAGAGAAGTCGAGAAAACAAGGAGTAAAGTGTGACCCCCATGTTTCTGGCTTGGGTGAATGGTGTTGCCATTAACCAGGATTGGGAATTAAGAGGAAGAACCACTTGCAGAGAAAGGTAGTTAGTCCTGTCTACTGCTTCTACTGCTGTTGAGTTGGAGTTGCCTGTTGGACAGACAGCAAGGTGACGATGTGTAGTAATCAACTAGTCGTGTGGGTCTGAAGCTCAGAAGAGAGTCCAGCCAGGAAGGAACACTTTTTCTACATGTAACTTCATTGGAACTACTGTTTTACTATTTCAATTTAATTCTGTGCCTGAGGTTTCTGTTGTGGGCAAGGGCTACTGGGGGAAGAATAATTGGTCCCATTTCTGCCTCTGGCTTAGATACATGGCCTCTGGCAAACTATTCAACTTCAAGTTATGCCTGTTGACTCAGAGGAAATGAGACAATTAAGGAAACTTGAAGAAAGCTACTGGCCCTAAAGCAGTTAAGATTATTTCATCTTCTTGGTTTTTCTGTGAAATGTGGAAGTCATGCCAGTGAGGCAAACCTCATCGACCACCCCAAATCCGTACTTCCAAAGCCATGGAATGAACATACAAATGAAGGTCTTTACCTTCACTACATTGGAACACTTACCCCTTCGAGAAAAATCCTTAGGTAGAGATGTCATTTCCTTGCTACAACAAACGTGTTTGTTCTTTCCCCCCACTTTGGGGGTCTTCTTTTCATGCTCTCCTGCCATTGTGATGGAAAATGTGTGTTCCTGCTCTCAGCCAGCCTGCAGCATCCACATTGACAATGATTAGCTATAGAGAGTTTTTCTACAGTTCTGTTTGCATTACAGAGTTTAGACTGAGATCTGCTTTGTTTAAGGTACCTAACTAAAATAGCCTTTTTGCAAAGCAACTCATTGTGCTTTTTGCTGGTTAATTTGTCTTAACGTTACTTGCACCGAGATGAGACATTTTTTTAAATTCAAGGCTTCCTGACAGTAATGGTACTGTGGGAGTTACATGATGTGCTCATGGTTGGACCTCTTTTATTTCAACTGTCTATCCACAAAGGCCAAAAGGGAATTGCTTATGGAACACAGGCATTTCTGACAATTCAGGAGGAATTGGTATTTAACCAGACGGCTTTTGGCAATCAAATGTGAGCATGGCCAAGATTCAGCCAGGGCATCAATCACGTGGGGAGAATGGAGAATCTCATTTTTAATCCACGGGGCTGTGATAGAAAACTCATCATCAAGTGTGAATATCAACCGACCACTGCTTACAAAGAAGGCAATATCACAACAGCACCCAGGGAAACTTAAATGATACATACAAAAAGTTCTCAGAAGCACAAAAACCAATAAATTCATCCAACATGCTAAATTAGATGCCACACTAAGCTGAAAGCTGGCAATAGATTCAATGAAGAGGCTTTAAAATGTTTCCTTCTTGATTCAAAGCAAAGGTGCCACGTTATTTTGAATTTATGTATCAGACATATTCCCTAATTTTTTAAAAATGCTAATTAGATTACAGTCTCTGCCATAATGGCTAAATATAAGTAACATATGGCGGCAACCTTCGTGGTCTGATATTTTCATTTCTGTAAAGGTAAATAAAGTTTGGTGATTAGATTCAGGATGCAGCCAGGGACTAGCTTCTTTCCAGAAAGCAGCAGGCTGCCACCAAATTGTTCAGATGCTCTCAGGTCATCTAGACATGCTTTTCAAAAATCTGTTGACAATGCAACTTGAGTAAAACCATCTTTGGCTAACTTAATTTTTCTGCAATCAACAGGTAGGAGATCAAATCATTGAAATCAATGGGGAAAGCACAAGGGACATGACGCACGCCAGAGCCATAGAACTTATCAAATCCGGAGGAAGACGAGTGAGGCTGCTGCTCAAGAGAGGCACGGGACAGGTCCCAGAATACGGTGCGTTTCACGTTTTCATTCACCCTTTTGCTCTGTTTTCTGTGAACCATAAATGCCTACGCTTATTTATAAAACTACATCCGTTCTCTATTCCTACCTAAATTTATATTTAGCTGTCAATAGGTATATATATATATACATATATATATAGGCACATATACATATGTATGTTTAAGCCCAAGAAATAAATGTGTGTGAACTCTTTCTGTTGCTCCCTCCATTCGGGAATGTTTAAAATATGAAATGTAGGACCTTTCAGGGCATCTCTGAGTGTGCAAGGAGATCTAGCACCACCAAAATATTAGAACTTTTATAATTTGACTGATAGTCTGCTGTTCATTTGAGTACACAGTAATTTATCACTTATTTCCTAACATTGCTTGTGCATCAGACTACCTCAAAGGATTCATAATTGGGGCCAGGGACAAGCAACATATCTTCAGGGTGTGAAGTTTAAAATGTAAACTTCAGTTCATGCAATGATTGCATTTCCTTGGCATTTAGGAAAATTCACTCCTGTGTTGTGTTTCTATATGCTTCTGAGGAAGGCTTTAAAGTCCATTTTGATTCACAGATTTGCCTTCAAACATCTTTTAAGTTGTTGTTTCCCAGAAGCCTATTACAGACACCACTGACAGCATAGCTCTAGTATCAGAAACAGCTGGGTGGACATTACATGAAAAGCACCAAAACCTGCAGAGGTCTTGAAAAATAATCTCAGTGAGTGACAGACAGAAATAGACAAGCCTACAGACATGTCAGACTAGTGCAGATAATACCTGTTCAGATTAGGGAAACAAGAGCTAACTGCTGACCTGAATAATGAGCTCAAAGTTGATAGAGATAAATTGACTCACTTACATCCTTCTATTGCCTACCACCCCCCAAAAAATTCTAAAGAGTACTTTTTCATTTCAGATTATTCTTTTTGCATATATTGTCTAAATAACTGACTAATATCTCCTTACTTAGCAGGGCAGATCTATATCCTGAGTTCAATTGAAATATCTAAACTCAAAGGCGCTTAAATGCATTATGTTTCCAGCATCTTGTGCACCCCTCAAAGCCTACAAAGAGAGCTAGCAAGCCCTCATAGTGAGTTAAAAAGCATTCAGAAGTTTCCGTAGGGCTGGCTCTATGCCCAAGGAAACATTTCATCCCAGATTCCCACCCTTAATACTTGGATCTAGGAAAATATTTTTAAATATATATGTTATCAGTAAGCACAGGTATGATCCTGCTAAAACGTACCAGCATTAATCCCTTTGTAAAGAATCTGAACTTGGAATAGAATAACCTTTTGCACTCTCAAGCATTGACTGATTCAGTAATATCAAAGTGACCTGTGAAATTTTATCACTTCTAAAACATACCACCTTTAACAGTATGCTTCACTCCATGGTGAGACCTGAGTATTATCTATACCCAGATATTTTCATAGAGTTAATATTGTTCTAACAAGTTTATCTTTAAAAAGTGAATCTAACCAGCATGACTATCCTGAGCTCTTTTCATTTTTCTGTAGAGTCACTATTGGTCTACACTTTCTCAGCTTCCACCACATCAGCTGCTTATCTGTAGTGAGCAGGTAGAACATACTACTGATCAACCTGTGGCATAACTCAAACTGTAATGCACAAATATGAAGCCACCTCAAACTATCACGAAGAAGTAGAAACAGGTTTTTGAACAAGACAAAAATTCAAGATCATGTCAACATTATTTCATTCATTCTTAACATCATCCAAAAATATACGGTTACAGTGAAATTCTCAAATTAACCAGAGTATCTGGGCACACCTTTTTTTTTTTTTTTTTTTTTGGAGGTCTCTGTTGTTGCCCAGACTGGAGTGGAGTGGTGTGATCTCAGCTCACTGCAACCTCCGCTAACCAGGCTCAAGCCATTCTTCAGCCTCAGCCTCCCAAGTAGCTGGGAATACAGGCGTGAGCCACCAATGTCCAGCTAATTTTTGTGTGTATTTGTAGAGATGGGGTTTCACCATGTTGCCCAGGCTGGTCTCAAACTCCTGAGGTTCAAATCAATCCGCCCTCCTCTGCCTCCCAAAGTGCTAAGATTACGGGCATGAGCCACCGCACCTGGCCTGGGCACACTTTTGCGTGGCCAGTCATCAACACTGTTAACTGTAGCAGTATCGCAGAATTTCTTCTAAATGTATTACTCTGAAGTGTAACATTAAATCATACTCGCTAGTAATATTAGCGCTTGTCTGCTACTTCTGATATTAAATTGAGATGGATTTTGACTGCAAAATAACTTTAGATATGATGTGACACAAGAAAGAACTTATAGCATAGAACAATCTCCTTTAGGGAAGTAGAAGAGTAGTCATCAAGTAGGCAAATATTAGTTCTCTGGGAAAATCTAAGCTTCAAGATGTATGGTTAGGCAAAAGAAACCAAGATTAAGGATCACAGCATCTTTGAGGACAATGTCCATCAAGTGATATTTCTGGAATTTCAAAGTAACTGATGGGTGGGGAGATGGGGTCCAGGAGTCCCCAAGACCACCTCCACATTTAGAGATTTTTCTGGGAGGCCTCATGGGGCACAGAATATAATTGTGCTAAGATCTGTTACAGCCATATAGTGAAGATACACAGTAGGCTCACAAGGGAAAAGACACAGGTGGGGCTGGAGGAATCCACGCAGGCTTCCTTATGCTCCCTCTCTCTCACATGAGGTGTCACCCAGAACACTCTTTCCATCCAGCAACAAAAATGCAGCAATATATATGTGACATTGCTGCTCAGGAAAATTCCCTGGAGACTCAGTGCCCAAGGTTTTCACTAGGGCTGGTGATGCAGGCACCCTCTGCCTAGCACATACCACGCTTCCAGACTCCCAGACGCAAAGCAGCTTCAGTACAAACCAAACCAATTGTACAAACAGTGCAGATACAGTGAGACACTCTTATAATTTACCAAAAGGTTTACATTAGCTTAGGGGATGATTTACCAGTCTTATATCCAGGCAGCAGCCAATGGCCGCCCTCGAAAGCAGGCCTTTCTAAGGAGAGCAGTCTCAGCCCTGTTCTGTTAACTTTTTCTGCTCTAGAAGCAAGCCAGAGAAGTGGCCACATCTACGAACTGTGTAAGTGAGCACAATATACAGGGGGTGCCCACAGCTGAGGAACACCACAATTCCTCCAGCATCAAATAGACTATATCATGAAACAGAATTGCTTGTCTTCTTTCACCAACTTGATGCTTCTGTTTAAAAAACAATTCTTTTTTTGGTCTAAGATAAACTAGAATATATTTTAATTCTCCAGTAGCAGAATTGGTAACAGCAAAATAATAACAAAAGGAAGTGCTTATGGAAAAAGAAAATTAAGTACTTGAGTTTACCAGTAGATATAGCCAAGAATATAATCCTACTTTTTCCTAACACACCCTAATCATGGGAAAATGGATTTTTTGGGAAAACCACTCTCTGTGGAAGGATTTCAACCAGTCCTCCCTTTGATACCCCTATGATTCAAAATTCAGGACAGCTTTGAAGCAAGACCCTTATCTGGACTTCTGGACACGTCAAGAAAAAGCTGGTTTCAGTCAAGAGAAATACAGAACTCCTGCTCTGAGTTCTTAAGGTGATCTGTGACTGAGAGATAAGCGTAGGTACAACTGAAAAAATAGCAAAACGATCTGTCATATCACTGACTAAACAAAATGAGTGTGACTCCAAGTGAGCTGGAGGAAAGAATAAACATGCTGCAAATATGTCATCTCTAATTAGCCAGAAACTAAATGTCAGGTGATACCTCAGCCAATTCAGAGGCAGAAATCAACAAATGCTGCCCCGAAAGTAGTGGCTGCACACAGAGGATGTCGAGCAGCTGCAAGGGGAGTCGGAAAATGATGAGGGCTTTGAAGGAGGAGTTGCTTTCATAGTTAAGTCCTTGAAAGACAAGCTCAGGAGATAGATACTTCAACTCCACTCCAGTCCTCGGGATAAGAATTTGTTGATTGTAAACTCAGTGGGAAGCGTGAGTTCCCCTCCCCTGATACACATCTCAATGTCATACTGAGAAGAGAATCAAAAGATGATACATCCAAAGCAGTGTCCTCCTTCACCCTGGTTATTGCTATTCAAATGAAATCCACAAAGGTTAAGAGAAAAGGAAGTATGCATCATGGTTGTAAAACTGCACAGGAATAAATTATACAGATTAGCTGCCTGCCTTGAAATGCAGTCATCCTTCATTAGCATTCAAGGAGTACAACATGAACATACACTTGATTTATCAACTGAGCCACAGAGTTAGGGCCAAGGTAAATAAAGGTGCTGCTAGATGAAAAAAGAAATCCCAACATAAGCGATTCAGACCAAAGTGGAGCCTTTCCCTTGGTAATGTCTACTGTTCAAAGTTAATCAGAATAAAGCAAAATATAATAGAAGCATGCTTTTCAGTCTGGGTTGGTGCTCTGGCCTGTTTATTCTCTTAAAAGGCCACAGGGCAGGGCTTTATGAATAGAACACTGAAGACAGTCCAGTTGTAAGTGGGAGTCTGAGTAGTCTTAGGAGGCCAAGCAGGATTAAAAAAGATGAAGCAGAAATCTCACAATGAAAATGGCCCAGTGACAACTAACACCATATATGCCCACATGAAGGGGAAGAAACAGCCAATCAGTGAATTATACTTCTGCCTATGCTTTCATTTTCAAAGTTAATCGTATCTTTAATATAATAGGTTTTGGCTTGATTACAAGCACTTGGTAAAGGAAATTGTTTACATTTTGTAGGTATAATAAAACTGCACTAATTGGAGAAACAGATCGATCTGAGCTAGTGACTATAGCTAAAGAAATGAATGGGCCAAACGGTTGTTTAGTTAAAAGTCTTCGTTTAATCAGTAAGTTAAAATGACTTACAATTATATTAGAGAAGCAGGTGAAGCAGTACTGGCCTCTATGTAGATAAAAATAAGTCATGGTCATTTGTTTATTCTTCTTTAAGAATATGTATTGCCAGCTGGGCACTGTGGCTCACACTTGTAATCCCAACACTTTGGGAGGCCAAGGTAGGAGGACTGCTTGAGCCTAGGAGTTCAAGACCACATGAGGCAACATAGGGAGACCCTGTCTGTAATAAATAAATAAATAAATAAACAACCAAGCATGGTGGCATGCACCTGTGGTCCCAGCTACTCAGGAGGATCACTTGAGTACAGAAGGTTGAAAATGCAATGAGCCATGATCGTGCCACTGCACACCAGCCTGGGCAACAGAGCAAGACCCCATCTCAAAAGAAAGAAAAAATATTGCCAAGTAAACATTATAAGTACACCATATTAATCTTTTTTGCCATGATCTGCTGAGTACATCCTTTCTTCCCTCTAATGATACAAAAATAAACTCCAGACAATATACGCCTACCAGGTACTCTATATGGAACAAACCCTGTAATTAATATTATTCATTGACATAATTAACATTTACTCAACTAAGCCAGATTTACTGAACACCTACTATGTGCAGGACACTTTGCAGTCACTGAAGATAAAATATAGTTCTGGTCCTCAGTGAGCTGACAGTAATAATGAAGAAATGTGTTTTCAGCAGAGTAGTGACTCATAAAAAGGTCTCAAAGGATCTTCTCTCATGAAAAATATTTAAATGGGTTTTATTAATTATTTGTAGAATTAAACAAGTCCTTCTGGAGTGTTAAGAATCCTTGAAGAGCACTTGGCTTCTTCAGTTTAAGAATTTCCTTTATAATATTTGTACTAATAATTAGTGCTTTTTCGGAAGAAAGGACTTGTGGGCAAATCTCTGTTTAGACCTTGTCTGAATTATTCTAAATTCTAATTTAATGAGCCAAAACTTCATCTATTAAATTCACTTTTCCCCTCCTGTGGCCGTCAGCCACTTCTGGGAGCCTGGACGTGTTACTTCACATCCTAGGGCTGTCTTGGTGTGCTGATGTGTCCCTTCGATAAAAGACAAAAGAGGGTCACCATTGCTCTAAGCTCTTCTTCAGAGACCACATTGATGGAAGCTATAAGTGGCTCCATAGCCTTGGCACTAATTCACCTGCATTTTTAATAGGGCAAAAGATGGCTTACTGCAATAATAAATTCTGAAATTTAATTTCAGCTTCTGACATTCATGGGTGAGCGTATCTTCCTTTTCCATGAGAGGTTCCACAAATCACTCAAGAACACCTTCCACTGAGTAATCGAAAATGATAAAGCACCTAGGGAAGGGGACAGAATGTCTGGCAGAACCCTGGGTTACATCATACAGAGAACAGGGTTCTTTCTAGCTAAAGGCTCAGGATGCTCTCTGCAGCATATAGGCAACCCCAGGAAATCCTCTAGCCATAAAACCTGCAATAAATAAGTTCCTGTTTCATGGAGCCAGAGATGGGGGCATTTTTTTTTGGGGGGGGGACAGGGTCTTGCTCTGTTGCCCAGGCTGGAGTGCAGTGGCACCATCTCAGCTCACTGCAAACTCCTCCTCTCAGAGTCAAATAATCCTCCTGCCTCTGCCTCAGCCTCTCAAGTAGCTGGGGTTACAGGCATGCACCACCACACCTAGCTAATTTTTTTGTATTTTTAGTAGACATGGGGTTTCACCATGTTGGCCAGGCTGGTCTCAAACTCCTGACCTCAGGTGATCCACCCACCTTGGCCTCCCAAAGTGCTGGGATTACAGGCATCAGCCACCGTGCCCAGCCAGGAGCTTTCTTAAAGAACACAACACTGAAATTCTTTTTCCCCAATGCTCAGCCAAAACCTCATTTGTTATTGCAAGTGATTTTAGGATGAGGATGAAATCACATTTCTTCTCATTGTTTTATTGAAAATCATGGACTATAATGGTATTCCTTCTTTGTTACATACTTTTACATAATTTGCAACATGCATTTTTCTTTTTAAGGATATGTGTGTCCTGCCCACAACCTGCAAATCCTAACTTGTTAGATATTTAAGACTCTGATAAAATATATTAGACTGGGCTAGGTGTGGTGGCTCATGCCCGTAATCCCAGCACTTTGGGAGGCCAAGGTGGGTGGATCACCTGAGGTCAGGAGTTTGAGACCAGCCTGGCCAACATGGTGAAACCCCATCTCTACTAAAAATATGAAAGTCAGCCCGGTGTGGCGGTGAATGCCTGTAATCGCAGCTACTCAGGAGGCTGAGGCAGAAGAATTGCTTGAACCCAGAGGCAGTGGTTGCAGTCAGCCGAGATGGCACCACTGCACTCCAGTCTGGGCGACAGAGTGAGACTCTATCTCAAAATATGTATATTAGACCATATAGTGACCAAGAAATCTACCAAGAAGAATCCGTTTAGCTCTTAAGGTCCAGCCTTCCTCAATTCCCAAACACTTAAATTGTGGAGGAGATGAGTGAATAAAGAGGTATCTTTCCCAAACTCCATCAAGAAGAGCACCCATATACATCTTGGAAAACCTAAAGATTCCAGCTCCTCCACTAACCCATCATGGAGAGTCATATTTCAGGATCTAATAGGAACATTCCCTTCCTTGCCCCAACACAAAGCTGAGCTCTCCCATAAGAGGGCTGTTTTCCCTACAGGTCCAGGAGAAAAGGCTGCTTTCTTAGTGGAAACATTGCTGAATACTGTAAGAACATTGAAGCAGACCTTAAAGAAGTCACCAATTCCTGACAATGTTTCTTACGCAACGGGAGATTATGGGGTGAGGAGTGGAGATTAAGGATCAAGGGACAAGATCAAATATGGAAACTCAGAAAATCCTAAGATGCAGAAGAGGAGAAAAAGTAACACTTCTTTTTTAAGAAGAGTCAGAAGCCTCTCTCTCTCTCTCTCTCTCACACACACACAACACACACACACACAGTCTTAGAGAAATGATTCAGCCTTTTAAATACACAGATGCCTGCATTCCCTCTCACTCTCCACATACCCTCTAGAGATTCTGACTGAGTCACTTCAGTCCAGCCCTCTCCATTTTTTCAATATTAATACCATTGCAGGGAATTCAGGGAATATCATGTCCTGGAGATTGCCAGCTGTATCTGCCCTAGCTCTGTTGCAAAGGCCAGGCCCGCCAAAGTTTCTACTTCTTGTTGCCCTCTTTCTGTCCATGGCCTCCCACTATTTGAGTGTGCCCCATCCCTTCAGCCTCTGCCCATCAAGTCTGAATTGCTCACCATTCTATGACTTGTCAGCCCTTGAAATTTAGAGAGAGAAAAGAAACTAGATTTTCCCATTGTCCTCCCATTTCTCATATCATGCCTTTTTGACAATCTGAGCTTTGCTTCTGCTCTCCTCACTATGGAGAGTCTTGCCCTGTGGTTCACAACATGAGAATGTTGATTCCAGAAAGGCCTTCGAACCTCTCAACTGGACCCATTACAAAGTTGGTGCTACATGCCAAAGCTGTTTTCTCCAGTCCAATTTTCTCTTGTCTTGAAATAGAAACATTACAGAAAAGGTGTTGATCTTAAGGAGTTTAATAACAAAACCCAGCACTCAAAGTACAGTCCAGTATCTTAAGACAAATTCCATGGTAGGTCCAACCAACTCCCATAACCAGCAAGGGTTCAATCTCCAGAGCATCACGTCAGCCAGGCCCGTGCCTCCTACCCTGTCCTGGTTTCCCCTAGTCAAATAACTCAAGCTTTCATTTTTTAACTATAGTACTCTAAATTCCTCATTTCTAGTGGAAGAAATAGTGAGTCCATAAGGCCAGCTTTTTTTAAGACTTGATTTTTTAGAGCAGTTTTAGGTTCACAGCAAATTTGAGAGAAAGGCACAGAGATTTCCCATATACTCCATGACCCCATTCATGCATAGCCACCCCCATGATCAGCACCTCCACCAGAGTATGCCTTTGTTACAACTGAGAAACCTACATTGACACATTGTTATCACTCAGAGTCCACAGTTGACACTAGGGTTCAGTCTTAGTGTTGTACATCAGAGGTCCCCAACCCCTGGGCTGCAGATAGAGACTGGTCGACTGGTTAACCGCCTGTTAGAAGCCAGGCCACACAGCAGGAAGTGAGCGATGGGTGAGTGAGCATTACTGCCTGTCAGATCACCTACCTACCACCTCCTATCAGATCAGTGGCAGCATTAGATTCTCATAGGAGTGCAAACCCTACTGTGAACGGCACATGCGAGGGACCTATGTTGCCTGCTCCTTGTGAGAATCTAAGGCCTGATGATCTGAGGTGGAACAGTTTTATCCTGAAACCATCCTCTGACTCCCACCTGGTCTGCGGAAAAATTGTCTCCCATGAAACCAGTCCCTGGTGCCCAAAATGTTGGAGACCACTGAGTCTCCATTCTATGGGTGTAGACAGATGTATAATGACGTGTCCACCACTGTAGTACCATACAGAGTAGCGTCACTGCCCCAAAAACCCTCTGTGCTCCACCTATTCATCCATTCCCTCCACACTCACCCCTGGCAACCAACAACAGTCTTATTGTCTCCATATTTTTTAACCATAAGCCCATATTTTTGTTATTCACAAACTGCCTACAACCTTGCTCAAAGTTAGGATTGCCCCCATGTCCTGTTCTGTTAAGAACTCCCAATATTTAACTATAGACCTTCAGTCAAGATCAGAAATAAATCATATAATGCCTTACTCCAGGCTTGAATGATATGCTCTAACTGAAACAAAATCTCTAAACTTAATAATCACACATTCATCAGTGTGCTGTTTGGATTCAAGATTTTTTTTAATAGAACAACAAATGCATACTTAGCCCAGACTAAATAGCTTTTAACTAGAAAGTGGCTCCAACATTTCCTTTCAAAATAACCAGCTTTTACAGTTCTGTAGCAAGGTCTCTGGTCTGTTCAGCATACTCTCTCCAGCAGTGACCCTGGCCTTATCGGGATCCTGGGTTTTAGGATTATACACATACACTCATAATGTATGCATTAACATGCCTAGCAGAGTATGCAACTCTGTTTCTCACATTTCACTTCAGTTTCTATTCCAGACTTCACACCAATTTATTTCCACCATGTTCTGGGCCCTTTTATTTGACCTTCTGGGCATGAGGTCTCCTAGCACGTGTATCTTCCAAGCCCAGTAAAGGCCATGTTTAAAACCAAATGAGAGCCTTCTCTGTGTGACACTGAAACAGGTTAATCATTTTCACACAAAATGACTTGCATCTTGGCAGGGCTAAGTGGTAAACTCAATTAATAAATCCTGAAATTTAATTTCTGCTGCTGACATTCATTGTTAAGCATGTGCTTCCTTACCACCCAGAGGTTTTACTTTCCAATCAACCTCGAGGTGTTAGGGCCCCCGCTGTGTTCTTCCTTTCCTCAAACACACGATGCTAAGAAAAATGTCCCCTGTGGCAAAACCCAAAATTGATGGAGTAGAATCGAGTGCAATTCCATTCTGCACATTGAAGCCATATGAACACAGCACCATGTGTTCAGCAAGGTAGGCATGTAGATGGGGAGAATTGATGTTTACTGCCAACAGGAAATCAGGCCTGAGAGCATCCAAGTTGCATGGAGTAAATTCTTCTGATCACATTAACCTCCAATGAGCACATCCCCCTCATCCCACCCTGAACGGAGCTGAGAGAACACAGGCATTGCTGGGAGCAACTGTTGCCTCCTCCAGGGACCTGTCTCTTGAAGATTATTAATCTAGATATTCCAGAATTTCTAGTACCCATTTTTGTGTAGGCAGAAAACAGCAGTTCATGACCTGAGCTAGATACAGACCAAGACCACCACGAAGAGGTTGGTTCCAAAGCACAGCTCACAGCAGGTGAGTACAGGGGAACAGAACAGGCAAGACACTGCTGCATTTTTTTTTCAGCTTTATTTTCTCCCAGAAAGCAATTATATACAGCAAGTCAACTATGATTTTATTTTATTTATTTATTTATTCTGAAACAGAGTCTCGCTCTGATGCCCAGGCTGGAGCGCTGTGGTAGTATCTCAGCTCACTGCAAAGTCTGCATCCTGGGTTCAAGCGATTCTCCTGCCTCAGGCTCTTGAGTAGATGGGACTATAGGCATGCACCAACCTGCCCAGCTTTTATATTTTTAGCAGAGACGGGTTTTCACCATGTTGGCCAGGCTAGTCTTGAACTCCTGACCTCACATGATCCACCCGCCTCAGCCTCCCAAAGTGATGGGATTACAGGCGTGAGCCACTGTGCCCAGCCATGAACTTTGAATTTAATAAGCAAATTTTTAGTGGTAACGGGAAAGATATGAATTTATGAGGTTATTAAAGAAAATGTAAACATGGGAGCACTATGTATCTCTATAATCCTTTTAAAATTTAGAAATGATTACTGTGACTGATTCTCAAATGACAGTTGATATCACTAAAACACATTATTATGAGAAAAGCTTGTAAGCATTTAGATATTACTGTTTCAAAGTTTATTAACATTTGTGCCTCCATTAAAGCACCTCAGGATGCCCTCAATATTTTGGGAAAAGTCTACTTTTGAAATACACATATAGCTCAGTCTTTCACTAATTTCACTTGCTGCATGCTTGATAGGGTTAGCTTTACTTAAAGTCTTTATTCTTACTGCCTAGATAATTTTTATTCAACTGCTCTAAACATACTAAGCAATCTTGATTCTAACAGTAATAATATATCTTTGTTACTGGTTCTGTTAATTCTAATGATTGGTCCTAGGCTGTTCCTCCCCTTCCTTTAGGAATGGTTCCTTCCAGTCTCTCCATGTGCATGAAAAGTGACAAGCATGGGTCCCCATATTTCTACTTATTGGGCCACCCTAAAGACACGGTTTGTAAAATCTGCATGAATATTATCTTTCTCTAATGAGCCTTGGTTTTGCATATGTTTTTAACTGATGTATAATGCTTTCTCTTTCATAGTAGTTTGTCTAATCATTTCTAGAGTTCTGGAATACATGTATAGCTGAGACCTTACGAGTGATAACGTTAGGGTTTGCAGATTTATGAAAATTTGAGATGCACCGCATTCCAGCAGCGGCCAGCCTAGAATGACCCCAGTAGGAAGGAAGGAAGTAGAGAACAGCAGAGCAGTGCTGGCAGTGTTCCACCCCACATACTACAAAGCATCCTCCCTGGGATTCAGTGCAAATCACTAAATTTGTTTCCTCTAAACCCAAGTATAGACAGCTGCAACCTAAGCTATCCTTTTTGCATCCGACAGAAAGAGGGCCACGGTTGCCAGACCTTCTAGCCCTAGAAACTCTAAACTCCACCTGGCATCATGGGTATTTCCCAGCCTGCTTTGTGGCAGTTACCCAATCAGGACTAGATCCTGTCACCTTCCTTCCTCCATACTCAGTGATGCACCAAGTTTAAAGAAAAAAAAAAACTTTTTAAGGGACCATTAGTGACCTGTTTTTAAAGTAGTCATAACTTTACCTCAAGTTAATATCCACTACTGTTTCAAAAGGAATGTTCTCAAGTGTTGGCTATATTTTAGCCTTGGTAAAAAATCTCAAGGGAACAAAATGTAACCCATATTTTTTTTAAAAAAAGCCGAATGTAGATGATCGCCTTGCAACTATGGAGCAACTTTTTACCCCTCAAATACATCCCTAGAGCAGCCCACACTTCACTGTCACATTCTACAGTGGCATGTGGCTACTGCCACAATTTAATTGGACTGGGCTTTTATATGTCACTTTGGCATTTTAGCAGAAACTGTACTCATGCTGAGTCTCCATAGTTAGCCATAGAAGTATAAATCAAACTGGCACACTTCTCAATTCTGGTTCGATTCTATCCCATTCACACTGTCACCGACATGGCTAAGCATCTCTCCACCAAAATCTTTTAAACTAGCTCTCTGAATTTTTTCTGAAATATATTTTCCAATTGTTAATGTCCCTGCTGATTACCATCCAGGACTGGCTAGAATTTAACATGAAAGACAGTATTATTCATTAAATTATTTAATTGACTTACTACTAAACTTTTCATAAAGTTTTATGCTGACATAAATATACACACACACACACACACACACACACACACACACACAAAACCATCACAGTCATTCCTTGAAGCTATCTACAAAAACAAGTTTTAAATGTATAATTTCTCCAAAGTGTGTCTCTTAAAAGGTAACTTACTGATCAGGGGAAAACTAAGTACCTAAGTTAGGGCATATAGGAGAAAGTTGCCATGTGCTAGAAAAGGGATAAAGCCATGGAGTAATTATTGGGGAAATCTAGTCCAATGACGATAGGTAAAAGAGGGATAGATTTCCGTTTCTGATAAAAGAAAGGTCTATGCTTGCCATATAATTTACTTTAACTAGTCTGTAATCTATGGGGATGAGAAGGCCTGAGTCAATTCACTAGAGTCGTTTACTTTAAAAAAGAGAGAGAGAGAGGGCTCTTTGCGGTTTCAGTTCAGTTCCATAAGCATCTATCAAGCACCACCTGTGACCCCTGGCATGCTGCTCATTGCTAGGGATATAAACATTAATAAGAAAGGCTCTGCCATGTGCATTCATAAGCTAGTAGGGAAGACAGGGAGACAATAACGTAATGGGGCAAGATAAATAGTATCAGCAAAGGGTGATCAGAACCCAAGGGCGGAAGTAAACTAAATCTGCTTAGCAGAATTGTAGAAAATCCTACCCAAGTGGTAAAAATTTTAGCTGGGCATTGCTTTCACCAGAGTGGGGAAAAAGATAAGGCTGTTTGTTTCCAAGCAGAGGAAATAGTTCAAGCAAAGTCAGAGAGATGTGTTCAGAACAGCTATTACATAGGCTAAATGGGAAAGGAGAATGGTCAAAATGAAAGAGGAATCCTTTAAAAAAAAGCCTTCAGGCTGGGCACAGTGGCTGACACCTGTAATCCCAACATTTTGGGAGGCCAAGGCAGGAGGATTGCTTGAGGCCAAGAAATTGAGACCAGCCTGGGCAACATAACAAGACCCTATCCACACACACAAAAATTTTTAATTAGCCAGGTGTGTGGGCACATGCCTGTAGTCCCAGCTACTTGGGAAACAGAGGCAAGAGGATTTCTTGAGCCCAGGAGTGTTGAGGCTGCAATGAGCTATGTGCCACTGTACTCTAACCTGGGTAGAGAGTAAGACCCCATCTCTAAAGAAAAGAAAAGAAAGGGCCTTCTATCCCAGGAAAAGGACTCTGAGGTTTATATAATCAGATGTCACCAAAAGAGATTTTATAATGGGCGGGTAAAAACATCTTTATTTGGAAATATACTTCAGCAGTATTTAAGATGGGCTTTATAGAAAAATGCAGGTGTTAAAATGTTATTGCAGAAGTTGAGGCAATTGATGTGAGGGCCGGAATGACAAAAGTGTGGTGGAAATAGCACATTGGGGCTGGATATTTGGAATACTTCAGTCATTTCATTGATGAAAATAAAGAAGGTTGGTGAATAATGAATGTGAAAGACAGGATCAGTCAGGGGAAAGGGGGACTGTAGCCTGGGGCTGGGTGGAAGATGATGCCAGGAAGCCAACAGGAAACACGGGTGAAGGGGCAGCTTGAGCAGAGGGATGATGTGGTTGGTTTGGGACTTGCTGAGTTTCAGAGGCCGGAGAGACACGTAAGTGAGGAAGCCCAGAAACAGGGCACTTGGATGAGGCACTCAGGAGCTGGAGCTGAAGTATTTGAGGAGTCTTGGAGAGGAAATGGAGTCTTAAGTGGGGCTGAGTTCTCCTAGAGTGCGCCCACTGTGTACAGACAGAGGAGCATCAGGCAACACAGCCACACTGGACTGGGAAGTAAGAGAAGTTGGTGAAGAAAATCAGGAGACGGCAATCTGAGAGGCAGGAAGAGAACTAGAAGAGAAAAGCAATTTGGAAGCCAGAGGGGGTGGTGCTTCAAAAAGAATGACCCATTTTCTAGACGAAAAAGTGGTTGCATCACCCAGAGATAGGCTGGGAAGCAAGGTAGAAAAGGTGGGAGAGTGGAGAGGATGGGCGCAGTGCCAGGCACACAGCACGCAAGAATGATGGCTTTGTGTGGATTGTGGGTGGGAAGTGGCCTTCGTCCTACTCCGTGGATCTCTCTGTAGGCCCTCCCCACACGCCTCCCACATTCTGAGCCACTCCGGAAACCCACCCAGTGTGGACACACACCCAGAATAACTAGAGCTCCTACTTAGCTCCAGCCATGGGGGCCCAGGCCCTGGTGTTTCTGGTTTGTTTTTTCAGAGGGCAGAGGTGGTCAGAGTGCAGAGATGAGTAAGACACCACCTCTATGCCAAAGTAACTCTCTATATGGGGAATGCTTAAGGAACATGGGGTACTTGTAGTTTACCAAAGAAAACAAAAAAAAAATCATACTCTTGTTGAAATCATTTATTAAGTTCCTTTCCCAGCTTGACATATAAGATATGTCATATATGACATATAAGATATACTGCTATGGTATATCTTCCCTGCTCATTGATGAAAAACAAACAAAAAACAAACAACAAAAAAAAAACTTTTTTTTGAGACAGTCTTGCTCTGTCACCCAGGCTGGAGTGCAGTGCCACAGTCTCAGCCCAGGGGAATCTCCGCCTTCTGGGTTCAAGCAATTCTCACCTCAGCCCACCGAGTAGCTGGAATTACAGGCATATACCACTGCTCCTGGCTAATTTTTGTATTTTTTAATAGAGACAGGGTTTTACCATGTTGGACAGGCTGGTCTTGAACTCCTGGCCTCAAGTCATCTGCCTGCCTTGGCCCCCCATAGTGCTGGGATTACAGGTGCGAGCCACTGCACCCAACCAAAAACCCTTAAATGCATCCCCAAGCCATCCGTGATTTGGCCCTATCCTGCTATTCACTCTGATCTCTTATCTCCCATCATACCCCGTTACATAGGTGCGTTCCAGCTACATAGGACCTCTTGTCATTGCCCTGCATCCCCACCTTCAGGGTGGGGCACATGCTGTTCTCTTGGCTTAGAAAACCCTTTCTCCAAGTCTCATCCCTCTTCAAGACCCAGGTCCAAAGCCTGCCTCCTCCATGAATCCTTTCCCAAGTCTGACAATCAGAAGGGGTCTCTCAGTCCTCTGAAGTCTCCTAGCCCTCATGTCTCTCACTTCTCTCTGTCACTCTCTGCTTTGCACCATAGTTATCAGTATCCATATACTTCCTCTCCTCTGTGGTATTCAAACTCCTTGAAGCCAGGAACCTAGGTTCTTAGTACAGTATGTAGCAGGTTAAGGACAACGAGAAAAGACTGAATAAGTTAAAGTGAATGGCTGAGTAAACATCTTGGAGTATCACGAGATCATCATTCTGACCGCAAATTTCAGTGCAGGTCTTTGTTTAGATGGTTGTAGAAGCCACAGGATTGATGGCCCAAATTTCCACCAACACTCAGCCTAATCCAAAAGTGGGTTTTTTTTCCTTTTGTTTTGTTTTTTAAATGAATTCCTGCCTATCCACTTATTCTCATGTAATGTATCTCTCTGTGTTAAGAGTTGAGTGGAGGAAACTGGCTCATTGAAGGTTCCAGGTAGTTGCTTCTGGATCATCTAAGTTTAATTGTTACTACAAAGTGTTTTTCCTCAGATGGTAGTTGTGACCTATGTTGGCAGCACAAACTGTAGTTTCATATGCCAGAGTTGCTGCTGGGCTACAGAAATGTCACGTCTAGCACAGTCTCCTGGAGACATAAGGTAACCAGGACCTGTGGAATGAGAGCTAATGTTAGGTCTGTCTGAATGGGATGCTGCGCCTGCCTTTCTGCTGTGGCAAAGGGGCCACCACAAAAATTCTCTAAGCTCCCTTCTAGTCTCCTGGGTCTATACCAAGTTTAACCAAATTTGCCTCTTATATGTCAGCCATTGTTGAATGCTGTGGGACTCCAGAGAGAAAAAAAAATATGTCATTGTCCCTCCCTCAAGGAGCTCTCCATCTTACTAAAGAACTGAAAATACTTACTTAGAATAAGAGTACAAACTAGAATAAGGGAGTTTGAGGCAAATGTCAGAAATAATGACCAGGAGGAAGGTAATCTTGAGATACCCTTGAGGAGCCAGTGGGTTTT
This sequence comes from Cacajao melanocephalus, assembly GCA_963573385.1. NCBI lineage: Eukaryota > Metazoa > Chordata > Mammalia > Primates > Pitheciidae > Cacajao > Cacajao melanocephalus. The sequence goes on along the minus strand of CAUYLG010047512.1, from coordinate 1,847 downwards.
GGGTGAGCTGAGAGAAGAGCAAAGGGCTCTACAACTTAAAATGAATGTAGGATATTGTCAGAGATGATTTTGAAGCTAACCCGCAAATGATATGTCTAGAGCATAGGGTTCCTACCAAAAGGCAAAGTCACGAGAGTTTTGAATGCTTGGAAGAAGCAGATATCTAGAAACTAATGGCAATGAGAAGGCACAGAATGTTCTCAAGCATCACACTGACACTGCCAAAGAAGTGCTTTATGGGTGGTGGCAAACATTTCTGGAAAGGGTTTTTAATCCTGGGTACCCTTTAGAATCACCTGTGGAATTTGTATTTGAAAAATATCCACAGAGGCTCCTCCCCAGACCAATTCGACCAGAATGGGGTGGGAAAGACTTGCAGGCAGAGGTGGGCTTCTGCTGTTAACATGCCTCAGGTCTTTACGATGAGCAGCCAGAGCTAAGAACCAGTGGACCAGAGATAGATGAGAAAAGCTGCTAAAATAACTGAGGAGATGCAGGGATGAAATAATGAGGTACTGAAAACAGAAGTAAGATGCAGATGAGTTGGCAATACCAAAAACCTTGAAAGAAGAATCAATAAAACCTGATGAATGTTGGTATAAAGGGACTAAGAATTAATGACTCAAAAAATATCCCTATGTTAAAAACTAAGTATTTGAGAAAATGGCAGAGCCATCATCAGGAAAAAAAAAAAAAAAAAGCAGGAAAATTCTAAAGTGATGCTATTAACTCACTGTGTGACCTTTCAAGAATGACTTAATTTCTCTCGACCTCTGTCTATTCATCTATAAAATAGGGTTCAGTTATATGATGCCTTAGCTCCTTTTTAATGCTAACATGGAGAGCACTATGTATGAACTAATCTAAGGGTATAAAAAAACATGTGGCCAGGCATGGTGGCTGATGCCTGTAATCCCAGCACTTTGGGAGGCCAAGGCAGGTGGGCCATTTGAGGTCAGGAGTTCAAAATCAGCCTGGCCAACATGGTGAAATTCCGCCTCTGTTAAAAATTAGCTGGGCGTGATGGCACACACCTGTAATCTCAGCTACTCAGGGGGCCGAGGCAGGAGAATCAGTTGAGCCACTGGTGGGGCGGAGGTTGCAGTGAGCCAAGATGATCGTGCCACTGCACTCCAGCCTGGGTGACACAGCAAGACTCCATCTTAGGGGGAAAAAAGTGGAATTTTAAGATGTATGTGGACATTCAAATAGTGATTCACAACAAGCGACTGCATCATAGTTGTGCCTTCAGCAGTTGAAACCAAAAGAGCCGATGGAGCCACCAGGGAAGAGCATGGAGGGGAGGGAGGCTGGCAAAGGACAGCAAGAACACAGACATTCCCTCATTGCCTGCTCCAGGCTCTGTGTCACCTTCCGACACATGAGCAGTGACACAGAGGCTCCTTTCCCTCATAATCCCCACTTTAATGGATGGATAAAATCATTGTACTATGACCACTTGGAGCTGCTTTCATACACTGGGTTTTTCTGATGAAAGATCGTCTGATGTTAGCATAGTAGCTTCAAAAAGAGGACTTGGGCCTTTTTGCAATTCCTTATGAAAATTCACCACCACAAAAAAGCGAGTAGCAGGAATACTTAATGTCTCTTTTTATATTCAAGATGTTTCCCATGCATATACATATATATATGTATATGCATGTATACATATATATGTATACATTATACATATGTATATACATATATATGTATACATTATACATATGTATATACATATATATAATGTATACATATACATATGTATATACATATATATATGTATACATTATACATATGTATATACATATATATATGTACAATGCCAGAGGGAAGAAAAATTATCTCTT